>JAZHYW010010229.1:0-91979 GCA_037355805.1 Ixodes ricinus | reverse complement strand
ATAATTGTAATAAATTACAACTTAGCCTTGAGTAATTGTAAATGTAATTCCTTGCCCCACTCGGTAACGTGTTCAAGTCTGCCTACTACCACACGATCTCTCTAAGGCTTAAGTGGCCGCGTCTTGCACGATACAGCAATTATTGGTAAACTTAAACACGCGCCACCATCGAGGGGTCTATAGTTAATTGGATGAAATATTACCTATCTGACCGTTCACAGTTTGTACAATGTGAGCAGGTGAGACATCTGAGACAGTCAGAGTCATTTCCGGGGTCCCTCAAGGCTATGTTCTTGACCCAGTCCTTTTTCTTGATTTTATAAAACGACATAACTAATAATATTAAGGCAAACATTATACTTTTTAGCAGATAGACTGTGTCAGCTATCGAGAAAAAATTCATATTAGGATCATTATAGCCCCGAACACTTCACTCCAATTAATAAATGACTTGTGCACTGACTGGCAGATGATTCTTACACTTGCCCAAAAATCATGTTTGCTTATCTATAACACAAAAAAAGAAACTACATCTGAATTTTCTTCCGGCTTCAATGATGCAACACTTTCACGAGTCAGTCAATGCATAAAATGCTGCGCTCAATGAACACATCAGACATGAGGTGCGATACTCATAGTTAACTACTGCAGCTTCAGAACGCTTTAAAAAAACTAATGTACTTAAAGAGAACACTCAAATTAGCGACCACCGCGACAAAACTTTTAGCATACAAGCCTAGTTAGGTACACACGCGAATATGCTAACAAAGTTATGTTGGTTCCCTCACTAACTAAAACACTCATAACTATATTCTTCTGAAAATGCCTACAGCGTAAAGCTATAAGATTTATCGACAGTAGATACAGGCGCACAGAGACTCCTTCCGAATTTCTGAAAAAAGCTGGTCTCTTAACCGTAGCTAACAGAGCAAAACAACTTAGGCTTAAGTTTCTCTATCAGAAGTTTCTCGATCGATAAGATCCAACGAGTCAAAAGATCTGTTTTGGACCTTTTGACTCGTTGGATCTTTTGACTCGTTGGATCTCTTGACCAGAAGCTGCTGCTGGGGTAAAAACAGGAAGAAGAAAAAAAGGAAGTCTATTACCAATTTCGCAGTGCTCGCAAAAAGCCGACTCACAAAAAGGGTAACTGAGATGCAGATAATCTGGCTGGAATTCACAAATAAAGTGGGCCAACCCTAAAAGTTGGACCGCAAAAAAAAAGTATGTAGCTTTAAAAACAGGGTCAAATAAGGTGAAAGAAGCAGAAAAAAGATACATCTTCTTTTCTAAGAGAGAGATGATAAGTGTGCATCGAAGAACGAGAATGCTTGTGGCAATAACACCTTCACATATTATCACATCTCTTTTAGTGGATTTTAGGGTAGACGGAGCGTTGTCTCGTGATGTGACATTATGAAAATGGTCCTTGTCACTATAACCGAGAAGGACATTGAAGAGAGCATACAATCACTTGGTGTCCTCCTCTCCCCACCTTCGATCGCAAGACAAAAAACAAAGACACTAAAAAAAGCAGATATAACTTGCCCTTCCCTCCTTTTCTTTTTTTTTTGTAGAAATGTTTATTTCGATTATTTGACATCGTTGTTAGGGTGTAACAAAAAATTATTTCAGGGGCTTGGTGTTGCAAAAAAAAAAGGCTTGCGGAACTGAAGAGTGCCAAGCCTCCCTTTGCGCTGGTCAATTCGCGTGACAGTGTCACTGCGCTCAACTTTACCAAAATGAAAACGACCTTTTCTTTAGAAGGAGGGGGGGGGGGGGCTGGTCCTGAAAAAATGTAACGGATTACAAGGAATCCGTTACGTAAAAATGTAAGGGAATTACTTTAAAATTACTCTAGAAAATATGTAATTATTCCGTTACTAAATTACCGATAAATGTGAGGGAATACGGGTAATTTCTGCTGCTTGTAACGGATTGCAGTACAAGTCTGATAGTAGGTCCACTTGCTTAGCGATTGTTAATACTGAAAGACGGTCCATAGAATGTTTCAACTAGTTGGGTTGCCATAGAGAGGCCGCTTCTGAAACCATGTTTGTGAGAGATAAAATGTGCCGCTCCTCAAAAATGTATGTTATGTGTTTTACAGTAATGTGCTGAAGTAAGCAGGCACCTGTGAGAGATAGATGGGCCTGAAATTAGAAGGGTCCGACCGTGTGTTTAGTTTTGAAGTGACTGATTTCCACCAGCCTGTCACCTTTCATTTTTTCACATGATTAACGGAGCAAGCCTGCATTACTGAAAAGTAATTAGATCAATCTAAATGAACATCGCTGAGGGCTGCCTGTCTCATAGGTTACGTGCTGTACTGGAAAACCCACAGCATAACTGTGCTGGTCTGAGCACTTTCTTGGTAAGGAAGGTGCTCGCATAAACTAAATGTCTTTCCGAGTCTTGCATTCTTGCTATTTCCAGTACTGCATGAGGGTTATAAGAGAAGGTAAAACCAGTGGTATGCCACACTACTGCTCACCACACAACTGGGATTGCCTCGTTTTATGTAACTTCTCTAACATGCAGTTCAAAAATGCATGTTTTTATACGCAGTAGCCTTCTTATACTTTGTCTGCAGGTTGTAGAGGGACAAGCAGCTGCATATGCCCAGCAGGTATTTGTACTGACCACTCTCGTGCTGCACCTCATAAGGGTGCAGAACTTTCATCCGCAATAAAAATGTTCCCTAGGCACCATTTTGCTTCTGTCGTAATTTCAGTATGGCACGAAAAAAAAATTGCAGCAGTACGTTGGTCATACCCGACAAAATTGTCATACCTAAAAAAACAAATTTTGGGTCAGTAAATTTCGGTGCAATTGTTTATGTACCGAGATTCGTACCGCGAGTTCTGATGTCATTGTGCATTTTATATAGAATTAACCAGAAATTGCACCACAAAAGGTGGTACGGCGGTGGGCGGAACTCCAATCGTCCATATATTAGCCATCACAGTTAATTATCTACATTTTCTCTCTTTATGCACAATACACTTCGAGCCGGAATGCTTACGCAGTCAATGCAAACGAGATGCCACCCGTGAGGAGGCCCTGCTTTTGTTTTCTCACTCGTGATGCTTCGGCGTCTCGCTTTTGCGGTTTGCATTTTTGCCAGGTTAGTCTCTGTCAAAAACCTATTCTGTGTTAAAAAGCTTGTCAGAAGCAGCAACTCATCACAAACATAAAACAGTTTGTTCTAATTTTACGTGCCATACCAAACAATCTGTTTGACAAAACATGCTTGCTGCGGTGTTTTTTCAGCCCAGATACACCATAAAAAATGCACTTGCCAGGTCTACCTCTCTCATCTCTCTAGCATGGAACAACATTTTCTGAAATATCAGGCTGGCCTGCCATGGCCTTCTGGTAAGATGTTTTTATTCATATGCGATTGCTTCAGACAAAACAAAAAGTGTTCTCGTATCAGATTGCTTTTTCATTCATAATAGGTAGTCGATAAAAGGACCCGAGAAAATCAAATCCTTCTTGAGCTGTCTGCTTGATAGACAATTCTGCAGTCAAAAGGTATACTTGCCATGTCTACTTGATTGGCCAAGTTACAAGTATGACACAAAATTGCGAGCGGATGCACACACGTATATTTCACAGATGGGACCAGCTGAACGACGAAGCTCGTAACAGGCTGGACAACTGCCAGGCTTCAAGTTTGAGCAGGAAGACCCTGGTGGGCAGCACATACTTGGGGAGCAGAGGCGGCCACCTCTAAGATCTTCAATGGTGCACAGCTTGTCCTCTGCTGTCAAAGCTCGTACCGTCCTCGGGGTTGGACTCTTTAAAAGCAAGGGGTTCATGGGTGGGGGAGGCCCCAATATAGTGCTATACGAACCTGCATTGTGCAGAAAGGCAAATGATGTTGCTTTTCCCAGCACCTTCGTAACCGCCGGAACCTGTTCTTGAGCATACCTACTGACTGCGCACTGCGTATGTAGTTCAATGTCTGCCGCAGAAAAAAAAATACTTTCCAGATTACGTTTTCTTGTTTTTACGTAATATTATAATTTTAATGAAGGGGTCATTATTATTTCTTGCTTACCATCGCAAAAAATGTACTAAATTTGTGTTTTTTTAATTTTTGATGGAAGACTATTTTTTTACGTATGTGCGCAACATTTCCATGAGCCCTTCATCATCGAGCAACCCCATTATTGATATGACAGGACTGAAGAGACCATCGAAGGTATTTAAATTAAAATACACGCGATTGCAGACTTGTTTTCTTTGATTTCAAAAGGGTCAATTAAACATGTGCGGCAAAAGGGTGTTCTCGAGAATATCTATCGTGATTGTTTTCGCTCCATTTATTTTAATGAAGGACACCTAAAAGTTAGAGATTTCATTTGAACTCCCAGCTATAAAAAAACTGCAACCCAGTTAATTAGGCCCCCGTCATTCACGCGTAAACGAGAAGAGTACAAGCACTTCCCTTCGAACCTACGGACCACCCAGCGTGTGCGCGCCGGCACGTCGACAAGCCCCCGCCGGCTTTGTCGCTTTTCCACGCGCCGGACCTAGCTACCGTGACGTCACGGAACGGGCTCGCAGGCCTTGATTTTGAGAAGGTGTTGTCTGTGTGCGTTTGTTATAACTGGCAAAACCAGTCACGCAGAAAAAAAAAAAAGAAGCGCAGGATCAGGGCGGGTTTACCCTTTCGCGATTTTGATTTAGCCGGTGATATGGGACAAAGACAAGGAGCACCTTGACTATGCACTTTTAGTGGTGCTACGTGGACTCCATCAGATTGCACGAGTCGGTTGCGCTCGGAATTTCGAGTGAAGCGGAGTACAGTTGCAACTTTCATGGCTTCCGAGTCGCCACCTGGTCCTGTCAAAGGGCGAGCCGGAGTACAAAGTCGCTCCTTTCTCCTCTCTATGGTAACGCGCGACTCAAGCTTTGAGTTGTCACTATGGCAACAGCGAAATTTCCTCGGCGTTTGTACATAGCAGCGTTCGATCTTTGCGCGGATCATAACGCGGGCTCACTCCCGGGTCCCAACAATGACGACATCCACTCAAAATTGCCCGGGTTTGTTTGCCTCCGGAATTACTTGCAATCGTGTCTGACAAACAGCGGGTAGACGACGTCCTACTTCTAAGAATTCACGGAGACGCTGTACGATCAAACAAACTAGAAGAAACGGTCGAATCAAAATACGCTGGTGGATTCGGGAAAAGCAATCAGGACGCTGGATTGAGAATGATGCAGTAACGTAACGCTTTTGTATTCTATATGTTTCCCTGTACGTATATGTGTCTGTACTTGAGACGGTCGTTGAGACGTTGCCGCTCTGGCGAGAGGAACCTCAAGAACTTCTCCGCAAGATCCTTGCCTCCCTCGTAAATGCGTTGGAGACATTGAACACAATTTTAAGCTGAAGTAGTTTATCCAGAAGTTCTTTGCACACCTGCTTTCTTCTCAAAATTAAAAAAAAAGAAACGGAGCATTGACATATTAAAATATATAATGAATACAGCAAACGTTTTCCACTGTTGCTTTCTTCATCGCTCGTCCACTGATGCTGCAACAGTGACTGAACTGTGACGAGTCAGAGTGACTGTTGGAGATGTTTCGTCCGCGAGGGGTACGCGTTTCCATCACGACTATCCGCGACTTCAACTTTCTATTGGTGAGGGGTTCGAAAAATGGGGGGCGCTCAGTCCAGCCTGTTATCCACAGAGCTCGGCGTTTGACCAACGCAAGGCCTGTGTACGGGATTCTTTACATCATCTGCCTCGATCGATTGCGGGGAACTAATTGCCCACCAGTTCATTACAAAACTATAGCGCAAAAGACTAGGACAGAACAGAGCGCTCTTTCCTGTCCCATTGTTTCTTCTTGTCCTAGTCTTTCGCGCTATAATTTTGTAATAATTTTAATCTTTGCCCACGAGTTCTACGTCAGCTTTCGGACGAGACTCGTGATTGCACATGTGATTGTACACGAACCCCTGGCAGAACGTGGACGCAGCGTTCGGCTACGTAAGTCGAGCGCTGCGTCCGAAAGACAAAGACATAATCTGTGTTGTTGTCCCCTGGGGTGTAGTTTTCAACTTAGCCACCGGGGCCGCGACGGTTAGATCACCTCCTCCAATAGATGGCGCCACTAGTTACCAAAATGGCGGATGTAGGGAAAGTCGGAGATGCGTGAAGGATGCTGTTGCTGCAGCCTGAATGGTATTCTAGGTTTAGTGATTGTAGGCGGGGCTTTTTTGTGTGCTGGAAGACATCACTGACTGACCACCGTAGCGTTGGCTTACTCTCTTCCCTTAGTTCAGAAAGCGGATTATGTCGACGGTTCCTCCGTTTTAGCGTCGCTTCACAACGACTCCATCCAGCTTCCTCGTTTTTTCTTTTCTTCTTTCAAGCCTGAGAAAAACTATCTTCTTTTTTTACAACACCTTTTCTAATTTGGCCTGTTTTCAAATTACTACTCGCCTGTCATTCGCCAATAATGCATGTTGTCTACCAATCAGATATGATTTGATCAAAAACACTTGCAAAAATTGGTTCACTCTTGAGTAGTATTGAACAGGTCAAGAATTGCTTTGCTGGTGAGGTTTCAACACCGGGTGCACGAATCACAAAATAAAACACTATCTCGAGCTATGTTCAAGTGCATTCTTACAAAATAATGTCTAGTGACCTGTCACGTGACGACGTGTCACGTGACGTCAATCTCCCCGCTAAATTTAGTGGGGAGCCCACGAACAGAAGGAGGGACGGACAAATCTATGGAAAACAGGTTTTGCTAAAAAAACTATCTATCGTAGCATATAAAATCAAAAACAATCTATCGTTTAATTGAAAAAAGGCAAATCATGTTTCATGATGCACACAAAATGAATGTAAAACGCAATGTCAGTTCAAACTATCAATAGGTTTTCGAGAAAATAATCTTCGCTTATTTTTTGTTTCATCATCCAATGACATATGTGATATCGACAAGCGCAAGAGACAACGTTGTTACAAGTGCGAGGAACATTGAGACGAACGCACCGCCCAAATCATCGAGGCGAAGTGCGACGTTTCAAAGGTGCCACATTCGGAAGTCAAGCATCGGACATTGTCGGGAGCCGTGATCCGGTTGTACCATTAGTGTCTGATCATAATTTTTCTGCAAAGACAATATTATATTCAATGATAATGCAGTGAGTGCGCAGGCGAGCTGGTGGATGTTAACATTTGTTCTTAGCCTGAGACTGAGTTTTCTGCCCAGACTGAGTCTTCTACTGGAACTTTCCTCTTCTGCCCAGTCTCGGCTAAGAACAAAATGGGTAATATTATATGTCTTGCTGGAACGTGGTAAGACCTGATTTAAAGATGAACGCAGACACAGTCGTTACAAAAGGCGTTGAGACAGATAGATGAATCGATTATTGGGAAGGAGTCGAAATACTCCTTTCAAAATTACACTCAGAAGAAAGAAACATATACACTAAAAATGGGTACGCGGCAAATTCGAAACACGCGGAAAAAAAAACGTAAAATAGCAAAATTAACGAAGTTAGGCTACAATGATTCACAGGCAAGCAGCACGTAAGCAAGGAAAACTGAAATTCAGAGCTCTGGTTTCATTACGACGGACAGCTTAATTGCTACACTTTTATATCTTTTCTTGAATGTGTCTCCAAAGGAGCAATTAACTCTAAGTTCGATGGAAAGGAAAAAAGGACACAGTCTCGAAGGGTGGCAACGAAATTAAGACACAAGAGTAACTACAAAAAAAAAAGCTACGATAATTAGAGGACACTTTAAAAGACCTAGAGAAACTACAAAAGACAATATCAGATACAAAAAAACTGTAGTGAAACAAAATGACAAAAAAGAGTGTCGAGAGAGTGAGAGACAGCTCACGATCGCTATTAAGGAAACCTTGACATTGGCTCTTTATTTGCTTCAGATTAAAACCGAAAGTCACGATCACATCACTTTAAAGGTGGGAGTGGAAATTCGTTTGCAGACCTCTTTCATACATATTATATGTATGTTATTTGTATAACATCCGAAATAGCTCAGGGTTGTAACGTTAGGAGCGAGCACTTGACTTTGAGGCTATTTTCGGGAGTAGTGGCGCAACAAAGGTTTGAGAGTTGCCCAGGTGAATCTTTGTAGGTTCTCAAAATAAAGCTAGATTACTTAGAATTCGTTCACTGCTCGAGAAAACCGTCACAAGCGTTTGAGTCCAAACTTCAAAGTTAGACTTGTGCGAGAACAGATTGAGGAAAAACCATATCTTAGAGTACATGATACCGGGCTCAAGAGTCAGCAAAGGCCCTGTCAAGGTAGCCAAGAATAGACTCAATTGCGATACTTAAAAAACCAAGGACAGAATAATTTTTTCTCCCGACTGTATTCATATATACTGTATGGCTCTATCGTCGCTGACAGCCTGACAGCTGACAAAATGGAGGATGTGGAGAGCTCCGCACATATAACCATCGCCTTGCCGCCGAATAAATTGCAGAGTCAGCATAAGAAAAAACACAAAAAACCACACCAAAGAAAGAATAACGAAGCAAGAAGCATGAACATAAAAACCACGCTCCACGTTTATTATAAACTGCCAGCAGAGTCGTACAGTACTATTTACAAGTATTAAAATTACTGGAATCAACTACTTTTTGGAGTAATTTTGTAATCATTTGAATAAATTTGTTAGGAAGTAATCAGAAAAGTAATATGATTATTTTTGGAGGTACAAAACTGCTCGCAACCGGTACCACTTTTTCCTCCCCTTTCTAACGACGCCCTTGGTTTCTACAAGTTTCCTACCAAGGAATCCTCGAACCAAGTTTCCGACAGAACGAAAGGTTTATCAATATTGCTGAATT
The DNA here is from genome assembly GCA_037355805.1 of Ixodes ricinus. Lineage (NCBI taxonomy): Eukaryota > Metazoa > Arthropoda > Arachnida > Ixodida > Ixodidae > Ixodes > Ixodes ricinus. The sequence continues at coordinate 83,119 of JAZHYW010010229.1, read as the reverse complement.
CAGAAGACAAACACTTTATAATTCGATGATTGTAAGCCAATAAGGTATAATACACCAAGTCCGTCTCCAAACAACCGCCATGTTTAACTCACACCAGTTCGCCGGCAATTTACCGATTCTTTCCAGAAACATCTGTCGTTTAGAAAATATAAAGAAATCGAAAAAAAGAACGGTTACTTTCTCAGGTAACGGCAAACTACTTTTCTTCTCGAGTAATCGTGTAATATAGCCACGCGCGTCACTGACCGAGCGCGTACGTGGCCGAATGGTTACCGTGCTTGGCTGTCGCGCGGAAGATCTGGTTTCGATTCCAGGCAAGAGGAATGTTCTTTTATCTATTGTTTCTACCTGGCGTTCTCGCAAATTCGAGAACTTTCTTACCTAATTGAGTTACAAATGTTCTACGCGCCGAACGTTCAAGGCCGAATGTCCAGAGATCCACGCGGCTACGAAAGGTGCTCCCCATGGTAAGCCGCAGTCAGTCTCGCCCCATTAAACGTTTAGCTTGTTTCGTCGCTTCATTAATTGTCATTCGGGACATTTTGGTGGAGGTGCGGGGTATCGCTTTCTGTGTCCGTGAAGAGTTTCCCCTCCGAAGACATCCAGACCAAGTGAGGTGCTCAGCCCCGGAAGGCTACCCTTCGCAGAAGACGCCGACGCCAGAGCAAGCCGCCATACCAAAGGCCAATCCCCGGAATTTGGACCCCTGCCGTAGAAACCAAAGAAGAAGACCGCGACGATGACCACTCCACCAGTCGTTGCCCGTGCGCCGGCGGCCTTCCACGGTGAGCCCTATTAAGACTTCGAGGACTGGCTACAGCAGTACGGAGCGAGTGGCCCAGCAAAACCGATGGACGGAAGAACAGCGCCAACAGAGTCTTTACTTCGCGCTCGAAGGAACGGCCAGGCACTGGTTCGAAACTCGCGAAACTTCCTTGACCTCGTGAACCTCCTGCAAGGATGCGCTGAGACGGACCTCCACCATCCAATATCGGCGGGAGAGGGCCAAGGACCTTCTTCGAATTAGGACCCAGCGCGCAAACGAGACAATCACCAGTTTCGTGGAGGATGTTCTGCACCTGGTCGCTCGCGCCGACCCTCAAGCCACCGACGAAAAGAAACTGCGGGTCCTGATGCGAGGGGTAAAGGATGACATCTTCGAAGGCCTCGTCCGCAACCCGCCGGCCACCGTCAAAGCCTTCGCCACGGAGGCAACCAACATCGAGCGCGCCCTCCAAGCGCGCGCTTCCCACTACGAACAACATCCAGGTGTCGCTGCATCCACCCTGTTTAGCGGCGAAACTTGACCTGTAACCCCGGACATCCCCGAAATTATCCGGGACGTCGTCCGGGCGGCACTCACCAGGTTGCTGCAAGCCTCGAGTCGTCCAGCAACACTCTCTATCGCCGAGGTTGTGCGCGAGGAAGTCAAACGGGCGGTCCAACCTTAAATTCCCATCAACGTGACGACTCCAGAAGAACCGGCGTTGAGCTACGCCGCCATGGCCCGACGACCACCGCAAGCTCCCCGCCAGGCCCCGGCGCCACCCCGAAGGGACGCCCCTTTGTCGCGGTATCCTCAGCGTCATAAAGAACAAGCCCAGTACGTCCGCCCGGAGCGACCCTCGAGGAGGAAGACTGACGTGTGGCGAACGGCCCACAGACGCCCGCTCTGCTTCCACTGCGGGAAAGCCGACCATATCTACCGCGGCTGCCCGTACCGTCGCCTTGGGCTGCGTGGTTTCCACTCGAACGATCCACGCCCGAGGTACGGCGAACGCCCTCGCGACATCAAGGAGTACCTCCGACGCTCGCCCTCTTCAGTGCCGTCTCTCCAAGAACGCCCGAGCGCTTCCACTCTCCCGACGCCACGCATTGCAACGACGCTCCTGCAACAGTACCCAACAACCTAAAAGTTGTTATCGACGGCCACGACGCTTCTGCCCTCGTGGATACCGGAGCAGACTACTTCGTCTGGAGTAAGAGGCTCTCTCGCCGCCTGCGAGAAGTTACGACGCCCTGGAGAGGACCGCAAATTTTAACCGCCGTAGGACACCTTATCACGCCTGTCGAAAGGTGCGCTGCTTGCATCGAAATTCACGGCGAAACGTGTCCTGTGAAATTCGTTGTTCAACAAGACTGTTCCAGAGACGTCATTCTCGGCATGGACTGTCTGTGTGAATACGGCGATGTCATCAACCTTGGTGAGAACAGATTGACTCTGCGGACGCCTGTTCCGCCTTCAGAGAAACCCCAAACAGCGTCTGTCGCCGTCCGGACGCATTTTCCGCCTTCAGAGAAAACCCAAACAGCGTCTGTTGCCGTCCGAGTCGCTGCCGACCACGTGAACCTGCCGCCGCGATCAAGTGTTGTCATACCCGTCGTGACCGATGCATCTACCTGCGGCGAAGTTGTTCTGGAAGGCAACCTTCAATTCCTTTTGGAAAGAGGAATAGAGAGGAGTGGCTAAACTTCAGGATGGGCGCCCCGCGGTCCTCGTGACGAACTTCCGACAAGAAACAAACACCTCACGAAAGGTGCCGCTGTAAGCCACGTCGAGGAACTTCGGAACTCCGGCGAAATCGCTGCGATTCCTGAAAAATCATCGCCCCCTCAGCAAGACCTTACGTCGCCAGCGCAGCTCGACATTGACCCCAAGCTTGCAGACCCGAAACGACAGCAGCTGAACGACCTACTTGTTGAATATAGCGACTGCTTCGCGACGTCGTCGAAGGTGCGCCAAACCGCCGCTGCGAAGCATCGCATCGTTACCGAGGACGACGCTCCCTGTGCACCGAGCGCCGTACAGAGTCTCCGTAAAAAGAAAGGAGGTCATCCAAGAGCAAGTGCAAGAAATACTGAACGACGACATAATCCAGCCTTCAAGCAGTCCGTGGGCCTCTCTAGTCCATGCTGGTTAAGAAGAATAGTGAAGTGGAACGCTTAGGTTCAGCGTGGACTACCGACAGCTGAATGCGGTGACAAAGAAAGACGTCTATCCACTCCCCGCATCGATGACACGCTAGACCGGCTGCGCCACTCCCGATACTTTTCAGCGATGGACCTGGAAAGCGGCTACTGGCAGATCGAAGTCGACGAACGGGGCCGAGAGAAGACAGCATTCGTCACGCCGGACGGACTGTACGAGTTCAAAGTAATGCCCTTCGGACTATGCACGGCGCCAGCAACTTTCCAGTGTGTTATGGACATCGCACTGAGCAGGACTAAAGTGACAGAGCTTGTCTCGTCTACCTTGAGGACGTCGTAGTCCTTTCAAGTGATTTCGACGAGCACTTGCGACGACTCCAAGCTGCTCTCCAAGCCATACAGACCGCCGGACTCACCCTCAAGCCGTCCAAGTGCCGGTTTGCCTATGACGAACTGAAGTTCCTAGGCCACGTGGTTAGTAACGAAGGCGTCTGCCCAGACCCCGAGAAGACTCGCGCCGTCGCGGCATTTCCAGCGCCCACAGACAACAAGGCTGTGCGAAGATTCCTTCTGACTTTGTGCCGTACTATCGACACTTTGTTCGGGATATCGCAAGAATTTCCGCACCGCTCACAAAACTCACGAAGGACGCCGAGAAGTTCGAATGGGCCGAGGAGCGCAGCAGCACGCATCCGAGGAGCTGAAGCAACGACTCCAGACTCCTCCCGTTCTTGGACACTTCGATCAAGATGCGGAAACCGAGATTCATACGGACGCAAGTAACGAAGGACTTGGCGCGGTACTGGTTCAAGTGCAACGAAGGCACCGAGCGAGTCATCGCCTACCGCAAGTCGGACACTGTCCAAAGCGGAGAGAAATGACTCCACGACTGAAGAAGGAATGTCTTGCGGTCGTCTGGGCAATCACAAAGTTTTACCTGCACTTACATTGGAGCCCTTTCCGCGTTGTCACGGGCCACCACTCGCTCTGCTGGCTCACGAAACCTGAAGGACCCTTCAGGACGACTCGCTCGATGGAGTCTCCGACTGCAGGAATTCAACGTGACTGTGGTCTACAAGTCAGGGCCGCAAGTACAGCGACGCCGATTGCCTGTCCAGAGCCCCTGTCGAGACATCTCCCGGTAGCAGAGACGACGATGATGAGTGCTTCCTAGGCGCGGTGAACACCGACGACGGGGCGACGTCAAGGAGACGATCCTGAGTTGCGCGCCCTAATCGGGCACCTCGAAGGACGAGGGATACTAGCCACGTGTTTTGTCAAGAGCCTTGCCGACCTTCGTCATTCGACAACGTGCTTTCCACGAACTTCAGAGGCAATAGCTCGCCATGGCTGCTGGTAATTTCCGCCGACCTTAGAGGATCTTCCAAGCCTGCCATGACAGCCCAACGGCTGGGCACCTTGGCTACAGCAGGACGCTCGCCAGGATTCAGGAAAAATACTACTGGCCAACAACTACTGAAGACCGTTCGCTTCCACTCGATCACGCCAAGAGTGTCAGCGGCGCAAGAACCACCGACGAAGTCGTCAGAACTGCTGCATCTGATTGCTCCCTGTCCATGCCGTTCCAGCAGATCGAAATGGATCTACATGGCCCTTTTCCGCCGACATCATCGGGAAACCGCTGGATAATAGTCGCCACAGATTATCTCACGCGAAACGCCGAAACAGGCCCTTCCTTCAGGAACTGCTGTTGAAGTCGCCAAGTTTTCATCGAGTCTATTGTCCTCCGGCACGGCGCCCCTGAAGGCCTCATTAGATCGGGGATCATCGTTCCTGGCTCAGCTGACGCAAGAAATTGTTCGTCTCAGTAGCACCAGTCACCGTCGAACCACTGCGCACCATCCACAGGCAAATAGACTAACGAACGAATCGACGCAACGGCACATCGCCGACATGTTCTCCATGTATGTCGACGTAGAGCACAAGACGTGGGACAGGTGCTACCCTACATCACGTTCGCTTACAACATGGCGGTGCTGGGAGACCACAGGAGTAACACCGTGAGCTGGTGCATGGCAGAAAAGCGCGGAACGACCATGCTCGACATGATGCGCTGCCCCCACGAGCCAGCTGACGATGGGAGTCACGACGACCGGGTGGTGGCTCAGCGAGCTGAAGAAGTTCGCCAGCTCGCCTGATTTCCCGGATTCAAGATCAACAACGTGTCGACGCCACCCGCTACAACCTTCGTCGGATCGGCGATCGCATCGAGCCCGGAGACCCGCGTGTGGGTCTGGACCCCGATATGACGACGCGGTCTAGGCGAGAGAGCTCCTGAAACGCTACTCAGGCGGCCCACAAAGTCACTTCGTCGACTGGGGGCGCTCACATCTACGAGGTGCTATCCGACGGAACACGGACTTCATCAGGCCGCACTCTGCGACCCGGAAGTCGTCCACGTCGCGCGCCTCAAGAGCCGTACTATGATCGAAAAGGACTATGAATCGTGTTTTGTACTACGTTCGATAGAGATTGTATTTTACAAGTTTCCGGCGTTTTGCCATTATTTTGTTTGTTTTTGATAGCTGTTTCCAGCGTGTTTGCATCGCGGCGATGCGCTTTTAGGGAAGTAGTGTGGCTTACGCGCGTCGCTAATCAGTGGCGCGTACGTGGCCAGAATGGTTTACCGTAGCTTGGCTGTCGTTGCGGAGATTCCGGCAGCATGAGTGTTCTTTTGCTTATTATTTCTGCCTAGCGTTCTCGCCAACGCGGAGGCTTTCTCGTCTAATCGAGAGTTCCGAATATCCTACGCGCCGAACGCGTTCAAGGCCGAATGTTCCAGAGGCACGCGGCTACAAAGGTGCTCCCCGTAGGTAAGCCGCTGTCAGTCTTGCCCCATTAAACGTTTAGCTTGTTTCAGTTTTCGTCGGCTCATTGAGTGACATTCGTGACAATATAATTGAATACTTTTTGACCGAGAGTAATGCACTCGTTCACGCCTGTGAACCGGCGGCCGAGATCCGCCTGGAATTCAGACGCCCGGCGACGAAAGCAGGCCAGATTTCCGGAGGAGAAACAAGATCGCTCACGGGACCGATTTTCAACGCTGGAAAAAATGTTTTCTCTCGCCGCAAGCCAATTAGAACGCACAGGGGAAGTGGCGTTTGGCAGACGATCCAGATCCTGTCCGAGCAGGCGGTATTGCAAATGGCGTTCGCTATGTCTGCGCCGTCTGTGACTGTGGCTGCTGCCAGTGTCGGTGGAGCTACTAATAGGCGCGGAAGAAAGCCACGTCGTACTTTATGACCGGGCCGCATGCTCGATACAAAGACAATGATTATAAGGAAGAGCTGCTGGGAGCTAATTGGAACCGAATTGGGGAACAAGCGGTGCGTACTGCAGGTGCACACTGCACACGTTGTTTATGTACTTTGCCTTCTCGTGTTGCGAGTAGGATGTCGCGGATTCGCTCAGCACTGCGGCTGTTACCTATTTTACGTCGTAGCCGTAAAGTGTCTGCGCTGCAAAGAAGGTTGCGGGAGCATATTTGGGTAGCGCGGAGTCTTCGTGTGTTCTCCTATAGGGCGGGCCGCCTCCGCGAAGAACCCTGAGTACCACGTGACTAGCGCCAGAGCTGCTCTGTCGGCCATGTTGTCCGGCCAAACACTGCCGGATCAAAGGATTGCGCTACTTTGCTCCGTGGGAGCTATATAGTGCTGTAGCGGCAACAAATGTGAACGGCCCGATCTTTTTTCGGCGAGCGAATCCAGTCGGCGGCGAGTGCGTATTTCGCAAGTGTGAACTAGCCATAACTGAAATTCTGGTCGATGACTTTTCTCGAGAAACGTGTACAAGACCGGCTGTCAGTGACTCTAGAATGTGTACAGCCACCTACGTGTCCTAAAAGATTTTTTTTTTTAGAACGTTTCAAGGGCAACTTCGCTAAATTCCGAAGATTTCGGGATAATGAGTGATTTCGAGAATCAAAAAGCCCTAGAAAAGACATGACGTCGTTTGCTTCGCGAAAAATGGGATATATATTTTTAGAAGTCTAGTTTTAAACACGAGCGGAAATCGAAACCGAAACTTTGGCGCCGTCCGGCAGCATAAGGCCTCGGGCCGCGCCAAGTACGCAATGCGCCATCGTGGTACGAGATATCGCGTGATCCTCGGCTTGGCACTGACGGGCGGGATGGGGGCGGGCGTGTAGGCAGGCGCGAGTGTCGTCTGCTCTGCGCGGCCGCTCACCGCCACGTTTTGGTGTCTACGGCATTCAGGCAGACGTCTGCACAGCTGCAGGTTTAAGTCTGCGCGTGGTGTCAGCAAAGTTGTGGACGAAACTCCGAGAGACAATAATCACAAACGATGAGACGACGACAGTGGATTTGTGACACGAAAGAAGGCGGTAACGGCGGGACCGCGGCGGGCGGCCGGTCTGCTCCCAAGAAGCGCGCTGCGCAGGCGCTGTACCGCCAATCACGTGGACACCGCGCTTGAGCGCAGAGAGGCAACGTTGCTGACGTCATGCGCTGCGCTCGACCGGGAGGTAAATGACGCGCAAGCAAAAGGGGGCCATGACGATGACGTTTAGCTCAATGTTGGCTCCGCCACATGCCCAGCCAACCTTGACTGCGCTGTTGGTTGCCTGAATTCGCCGCTCGGGTTAGCCGAATTCCGGAAACTGGAGCAGCGTTGCAAAAGTTTGCCGGACCGTTTAAGAAACATTTAGACAGAACTGCGTCGCCAATATCTGGCGTGTGGTCTTTCAAGGGGATGCTGAAAGAAGGGACTGCATTGTTTTCTCAAGATCAAGAAATGAAGCGGAGTTGCCCTTTAGGAATGTATAGCGATAACTCCCTTCGCTGGCTCCTAATCATCCTAGAAATCTCTAAATTATGATGATACGCGGCCGATTTCCCTATTAAAAAAGCAATGAAAGATCGCAACACACCGAGGCCATCTACGACAATGGGAGGAGCATGTTCCGAAGCCAGGACCACTGTCAGCCAATAGCGAGCGAGGGATTCTCGCTCCACCGACCGGTGGAAGCGCGGAGTGATATCTCGAATGCGCGCGGCTCGTTGGTGCCCGGAATACGATTCAACCCAACCAGCGCGCGCTCAAGAGCTAAGACCGGAGGCACCGGACACATCACTCCCGCGAAAGGAACAAAAAAAAATAGTGCTCTGTTTTGAGACGAATATTGCGGTATTATATTACCTCTCCGCGAAAAATTAACATTTTTCGACATGCTCATATGCTTGTATCATCTACAAAAGCATACACATTTTGTAATAACAGCGTTCGCAATCTCAACGAACTGTCGCGTTTTCATTGGTTGCATGACGTCCTTGCTGCCGGCACAATGCTCCTCCCATCGCCGGAGGTCATTTCGATCCTTGATTGCCTTTTTTAATAGAGAAATCGGCCGCGCATCGTTATGGTTTAGGGATTCCTAGGATGCTTAGAGCCGCCCGCAGCGTGAGTTATTGCCATATTTAGGAGATCTCAAAACTTCCTCGGGGCACCTTCAATTTCTCGTTTACAAAGTCATGCCTCTGCCGCAAAAAAAAAAAAAAAAGAAAAGCGAGTCAGGCTCAAGCTGAGGCCTCGAGAGCTAAGAAGACGCGACATAGACCACTTGCACCTAGAAGACACGGCTTCCTATTTTTCCCCCAGACGTGATCACTGACATCACCGCAGCGACACGCAACCAGCGCGCTGCCAACGCCTCCCAATAGCGCATCGAGCCGCGTTGTGGCCATTCGTCGAGTTTCGGCGGCGTGTTGGGTCCGGGTCGGGGATCCACTAACCATGACGTCATGGGCGGGCCTTGTCTACTATAGGTGGTATTGCATAGACTTCAGGCGTCATGTGACTCATTTTACCCCCACGCAAGCGTTTAAGTATTTTCTTGAATTAACGCATAGCCTCCTCTATACTGACAATGCCTGGCAGATCGCCACGAGACGCGGCCGCCGAAATGGAAAGGTAGAGCGGCAGACAACGGATGAGAGGAGAGCCACGTGACGGGCGCCCCGCTGCGGCGAGACGCCGAAACACACTTCTCCCGAGCGATGGAATGTCCACTCGCGCTCCTCGCGTTACTCGGGCTACTCGCTTCTTTTCTTGTCGGGTCTGAAAACCATGTTTCGGGCCCTCGCCGCTGCAAAAGCTGTGCTCTGACAACCAGGTTACCCGAGAAATGCTCTGTGCTACCAGATCCTTGCGCTCCAAATCTGCGACCAGGCACTCTATGGCTCCGTCGTCAAACTGCCAGGCTTTGTGAGTCAGGCTATGAATCAACACATATTTGCCGCCGTGGTGGTTATGACGATTACGTTTTATAGATATCCATTATATTTCATTAATAAATATGTGTTTCCCACTGCTTATCGCCTGTAAAACATTCCAAATTATGAATCTTCACTGGTACTTGACTGAGACAAAGCGAGCGAGAGACACAAGAGAAAAAAGTGTGTGTGCGTGTGTGTGTTTGGGGGGGGGAGGGTGTCAAACGATTACCATGGGAACAAACTATAACGAGCATTGTTTTCACAGCCAAAAAAATCATCGCAGGACAGTTTTTTTTTTTTGCTTCTTCTATTAGTATTTGCAACTTTCACGACCTATAGGCTATAGGGCGCACTGGCGCCAATCAAGAATTGCTGCCATCTGGATGATCGTAGTAGTACAGCAGTAAGAGGCTGGGTTTCCGAAGTAGTATTAAAGTCTTACTTTACTTTTTTCACACCAGGAAGGTGTAGGCAAGCACATTTATTGTGAAGCTAATCATCCAGGAGCTAGGTAGCGCGATTCTCAGACCGATGAAATTGGTCTCGAGAAATTGAAATTGGCGAATATCGATCATGGCTCGAAGTACATCACGGACAAAAAGTAAATTATAATCCAACGATAGAGAATTTGCTCGTCACAGCGCTTCTCTTTTTATCTGTATGCATAGCAAAGACGCCTTAGTTTTCGCGGGCTCAAATTTTCGCGGATCGGTACCCGAAGGCTGAAAATTCGAAAAGATTCGCGCGTTCCACTCGCGATAGTCGAGTGTAGCTTCCGTGGCGTTTCCCATATTGCCCGAATTGTTCGCGGGACGTAATTTTCGCGTTTGTAGGCGATTCGCGAGAGTTCGCCCGAAAATTGGGTCCTCGCGGGAAATTTGTCGTTTACGGTATCTAAAGGAAATCTAAATCGTAGTTTTGTCATCTTAAGACATTCTTTCTCTTCCCCAAATTCGACGAGAAGCCAAGTAGGAGGGTGCAGCTGATTCAGCAAGGACAACGTTGTTGGCAAATAGTTACCGAGAATGAGGATCTATTGGCCCAATACAACCGAACCGCGACAAAAAAAAATAGAAAAAAGTTACCTCTGAAAACAAGAAAACACTGCATATATAGCAAGCCGGAACGTCCCAATCTGAACGTGGAGTGCCCCCTCATCTCCTTTCTTTCATCGCATCCCTTCAAGACTGCGAGCAGAAAACACTTATAAACAATCCAGCATGGCCACGAAGCCAGCCACAAAGACAAAGCCAGAAATTAAGTCGGAGCCGCATCCGAAGAAAAAGCCAGAGACTCAGCCAAAGCCGCATATAAAAAAGCAAAAACGCAATGCTGATCCCCCCCCCCCCAAGACAAAAAAAAAATGTAGAGAAGAAGAGGGAGGATACATAATAACCCCAACGTCGATAACGAAGGAAATACAAAAAACGTAAAACAATCTTGGAACAGTCGTGGCAAAGAAAAACAAGGACAATATCGAGAAGCAAGCGCTCGAACTATACATCCGAGTAACGACGCCAAACAACAAAGACAAAGACAAGACTATGCTGCAGTCAGATACAAATAGGAAGTGATAAAAACAAAATAAAAGACCGTTCTCCTTTGCCGTTGCTAAAACAACAGCACTCCCCTCTCCGCGAAGGCAAGGCCCATTCAAAAAAAAAAAAAAAAAAAAAAACATTACAGAAAAGGGGGAATCAGAACTAAATTTACACGAAAAACAAACACGAGCGCAAGGAATACAGAAGAGCACATATAGTAGTGACATTGACAGAAAAACAAGTAAAAAAAGTAAAGGAAAAGGCACTCGATAGTGGAGTATTATTACGGTTATTATTCGGTGGAATATCGTTCTCCGCCCCCTCCGACACACACAAACACGACCATACATCCACACATGCCCAAAAAAGCGCGCCAAACGCACGCACCAACCGAACGTACGAAGCAGAATGTCACATTGTTATTTTGAACTTCACGAGCAACGCTGAAAAACCAAAGGAAACAAAAATAAAGCACATACTTAAAGGCAAAACTCTGAAACCTAATTTTTTCTGTTAGCTGTATATGTTGTTCGCTTTGAGCGAGATAAAACACGGTGACAAAATCGCGCATGTCCACAAAAATATAAAGCAAATACGATATGAATGAACCATGAGATAAATAATGGAATCAAAAGCGCGGGTTCAATACTGTATATAATTATGCCCGCTACGAAGCGGATATACGACATCCCAAATGTTGTATGTGAACGCACTCCACGAAGCGATACGCAAAACAAGCAATAAGACACTCGCAAAATATTTAATTTTCTCGGCAAGTATATGTTATTTTGTATCGGTTTCGTTCTTAACGCGCAGCTAGCTTTCTGTCGTTGTCCGCTTAATCATGATTAATATTCCTCGTCTCCGAACTGCTCCTTCGGTCGTTTCGAACGGAGATGTTAAATAATAATGCGGGTCTTAATACCTAACCACAGCCGTTGCTATGAAGGCCCGTTCTGGCTCCGCGCCGTAACCGACGTTGCCAAGACGTTGGTGGGGATATAAACACAACCCATACTAAAATAAGGGGGGAGCTTATATCGATTTGTCGATCAATACCATTCTCCTCTTTGCCTTTCGAGCAAAAGTCGTCACATGTTTGTGCCTCACTTAAACCTGGCTTAAGTTAAAAAGAAAGTTAAGGGGGAGCATGAAATTGATCGATTCCTCAGCTGATATTGCATAGATAAGTCTAGAGTGTTCGTAGAACCCAAAACATGAATTGGTTTCGGTTAGAGTACGTTAATGTTCAAGGGAAAATCTAGTAGCTTCTTCTCAAAAAACGAGTGAAGGGTGCATGGTTGCAGTGTTGGTAACGAGATTCTTTTGTCGGTAACGTAGTAACGTATTCCTTACTTTTTTAAAACAGTAACTTGCCTCGTATTTATGTTACTTATTTAGAGTAGAGGATAAGGTAGTTAGTCACGCGTTACATCTTCTTCACAAAACATGAAAAAAGTACACTTACGTTTTTTTTTTCATGTTCCTATACATAGCTTCTAAGGGTCGTCATTGCTAGGTACTGACGACTATTACAGCGGAGCTGTTAAGGGCTAGTTTCGCCAGGATCGTGTCCCCCGCAAAGAAAAGAAGAGACCGAACTGTGGACACCTTACTGCCATCTATGAGCGACGGTGTCAAGCCACGTATCTGGTTGCCGCCATCGCTCATAGATGGCGGCGGCCTTTCCACTCTGGCTTGCCGACTTGCGGCCGGCCATTACTTTCCATTGTACAGCTCCGCTGGTCTTCCTTCTTCCCCAGAGTGGAAAGGCTGTTCCTACTTACCTTTTTCTTCGAACTACAACTCCTGCGGTGTGAAACTATAACACGCGCGAACCGAACGCTCGCGGCGCATAAAATACTGGCATGGCCGCGAATGACGTCACATGCAAGCTACGTATGTATACTTCGTTTTACCTCAAGCCCAGACGGAGCCGACGCTACGAGCTCATGAGAGCAACCAGACAGGGTCAAAAGCAGTGGCGTACGCAGGATTTCATTTCAGGGGGGCCGGACCAACGAGAGTAAAGGGGGTTCAAGATAAAAAGAAAAGAAAGTCCAAGAGTAAATAAAAGCATTTTCATATTTTTTTCTAATAACTCTGAATTCTTATTAAGTAATTAAAATAAAGTTGTCATATTGGTTTTGGGATGATTATGATACATAAAAATGATGCCCCGGAAATTCCCCACCAGGAAGGCATTTCCATTTTACTTTTTTTTTATATACAAGTCACGTCAAAAGAAAACACCAGAGTTAGCAGAAAACAAAAATCATAAAAACAAATGTTTTGTAAAGCACGACTCCAATACATGAAGCCTCTAGTCAGCGGGGCTGATAAAACAATGATGCATAAGTAGAAACGCGGAACACCTTGATGGATAGACGATAAACACTGGAAAGCTGCTCCACCATAAATAACTCCCCATCTTAACCTGATCTAACCGACAAAAGTCTCGTCGGTTAGATCAGTCTGTCGTTCGTCGGTGTCGATTTCTAAGGTTCCCGAAGTCCGCTCACAAAATGATAATAATAATATATAATAATAATTTTTATTTGCACGAGAAAGTTTGCCCACTCAGCGTCGTGCAAGGCTAGACAGAAAGGTCAGTACCCTTACGCATGTGCGTTTGCTAGCCCGCCGCTGAGTAGGTGTAAACATAAACAAACAGTAGTCGTCAGTACAATATAAGAATAACAAGTATACACGTATGGAAACAACCGATAATCAGAACCCAGAGGGGAAGATAAGACAACTCGCTGTGCCCCAACCCACCCCGACGCAGACCACGGCGGAGGCCCCAGCCACAAGCCCAAACCCGCGAGCGCACCGCTGTGTGTGGTGCATCCCGCGCAGCCGAGCCCGCAACCGCGGCCCCCGCCACGCTAGCCCCAGGGTGACACGGAGCACGCGCGAAGACCCTTGGGTGAATCCCTTACGGGCCATCAACTCGTGAAGAGATGCTGGCCATATCGTCTGCATAGCTCATGGGATTCCTCCCTGCCCCGCGGAAGGGGCTTGCGCTCCCTCAGCGGAACAGAGAGAAGCTCACCTACGCGAAAGTCAAGGAAGTCACACAACGCAACAAAGGGACGATGTAAAATGGTTTACACACTCACATATTGCACTTGGCTCTCGTCCTGAGGCAGCAGGTCGCACACTCGCGCCCCTATCTCGCGCGGTTCTCAAACTGCCGATGACAACTTCCGTACTCGAACCTTGAACCGCAAATCCCGCTCATTTAGGCGCCTCTATTCACTTTGCTAAGACTTTTCCCGCCATCTGAGGAGCCAATCAGATATCGCTCTTTTTAGACCAATGGGAGCCACGCGGTACAAAACAAACACAGACAATACAAAATCCAATTAAGAAAGGACACGTGCCTAGACCCCCGAAAACTCCCAAAAACCTTCGCCCTAACTGTCGACCGTCAGCCGGACACCGCTTCCAAGAAAAACCCCTCGTCGGAAAAAGGCTACAAAACATCGAGGGGCCCCGCTGCGCTCGAGCGAAGCACAGCGCTTGGTACGCACCCAGAGCGGGGGTTCTCAAGGAACCAAGACAGGGGAAACGGGGGCCGCTCCGTGGCGACGACAAACCAGATTTGGCGGCTCCGCGAGAGGGACAGGGGGCACTCGCGAAGCAATAAAAGTAGAAGTAAAGGAATATAATTGTTAATTGATTATTCTCCAGTCATATTAGATAAAAGGCGTTAAAACTACACATTTTTTTGTTATTTTTACTATGTCATAAATGGCATATTGCATTCCCTTCCCTTTTTATTTCCTTTTTTTTGTTTACAACTTCTCCACAAAAAAGAGTCATAGTACAGGCTAGCTGGTGGAAGTCAACCATTTCGTCGTTTACCCTGAGACTGGGGTTTTTTTAGAAGAGCAAAAGTGACAGAAAAACAGACAGGTCTCAAACTCAGCTACTAGTTTATTTCAACAACCTCCTCTTATATAGTCCGTTCTCGTCGTCACCAACCAATCACAAACGACCTTGTCCTCTGCACCGAGACTTTACAAGTTCCACACTATCACAAAAGAAGCGGCCACTTCCAACGTTTCCAAGTGAAATGTTCTATCAGACGATATGGCACACAAAGACTTCAATCAACGCCTTTGTGTCCTCACAATACACAGGACAACAGCCCACACCCACATCCCACTCAACACAGGTCACCTCCAAAATAACCCCACAAACAATACACATCAGACGGACACTTCCAACGTTTCCAAGTGAAATGTTCTAGCAGACGGACACTTCACTTGGAAACGTTGGAAGTGTCCGTCTGATGTGTATTGTTTGTGGAAGTTATTTTGAGGTGATCTGAAGTTGATGGGATAGTGGGCTGTGTCCTATGTATTGTGAGGACACAAAGGCGTTGATTGAAATCTTTGTGTGCCATATCGTCTGATAGAACATTTCACTTGGAAACGTTGGAAAGTGGCCGCTTCTTTTGTGATAGTGTGGAACTAGTAAATCTCGATGCAGAGGACAAGGTCGTTTGATTGGTTGGTATGATGAGAACGGACTATATAAGAGGAGGTTGTTGAAATAAACTAGTAGCTGAGTTTGAGACCTGTCTGTTTTTCTGTCACTTTTGCTCTTCTAAAACCCCAGTCTCAGAGGTAAACGACGAAATGGTTTTCTCCACAAACTTTGATATTGATAAACCCGAAAGTCACTGACCTCGCCGCCCCCCCCCCGCCCCGCCCCCCTTGAAAATTTCGCGGGGGCCGCGGCCCCTTCGCCCCCCCCCCCCCTCTGTGTACGCCACTGGTCAAAAGGGCACCATCCTGGTGTTCGTCATGTTTTTGTTGTACGTTTTCTATCGTCGCTAAACCAGTCATAAACAAAACAAAAAAAAAGACTCAGTGACTTGCACTTTTGCCGCTGCTTGATTGGTCCCATTAGCTCGTAGCGCCGGCTGCTTTCTGGACATATGTTGAAACGAAGTATGCATTGTATAATGCGCCATTTATGTGAGTCACCCACGCTGCACCGCACGGTCTTGTTTTTGGTATTTTTTAGGCGCCAAGTCATTATAATTAGTGCACTCATTCCACATGTTTTCACAATTTCGCCTGTCCTTTCCCCGCGCGAAATGTCCCAATTTAAAGAAAATAAAAAAAAAAGAAATGCCTTTGTACCAATATCAAAAAACGCTGCAGCAAACAAAAAAAAAAGAAAAGGAAACGCTGTTACCGTTAACTAATGAAAAAAGCTTAGCGCAAAATAAACGTGCGTAACTTTTTTTATCGGTAACGGTAACGCCGGCAAGAGATCTAAACCGAACAATTTAACGTTTCGGTTACGGTTCCAGTTACCGTTTCCTCTCGATATCGGTTTCGTTTCGGTTTTTTGCGGTTTTCATTCTTACGGTTTCGGTTACCGGTTACAGGTTTCTAAAAACCGGTTTATTTCGGTTTGTCCAATAATTTGCTTTACAAACTAAGGCTGCAGAACCGTTGAATGTGACGCTACGAACTGCGGAACATCATTCATACATCGATATCTCTAACGGATGGCCGTATTTTTGGAAAAGAAGGGCGCCATCAGGCGAGGAATGTACGCCACGATCCTCTCAAATACTTTACTAGGGGAATACATTCCACTCCTCGAAAATACAATAGCCTCGGCGCGGACAGGTTTTCTGAGTCGAATGGCTGGACGTCCCGCAGCCGTGACGTTTCCCCCGTTGAATTGGGGGGTCTTGGCGGAGCCATCTATCGTCGGGGAGTTCTCGGCTATCAGGAGGTAAATGATGATGATGATGAGTGGTGGTTCTTGATTTTGAGGCTGGCTTTTTCCTTCAAAGTCAGTGCCCGGTGGGCGCGCCGCTGGCCGTTCGATTGTGTGTCTTTTTTATCTATCCTATTCTATTTATACATATAGACGCGTATAAACAAAGAACACAACGACGGCGACGTTGAGAAACATTTTAGGGTAATAAATAAAACGGAAATGCCAGCCAATAGTCCAGGCAGAGGATTAGACGCGAATGGTATTTAGCGAGCGAAATTAATAATGCATCACGTGAAAGTGAAGTTAACACGCCGAAATTACCACTTTTACGTATAGCCACACCGATTTGGGTGCCTCAATGTTTATTGAATATCTGCTACAAAATAAAAAAGGGTCGTGGATTAAAATAATATGACTGTAATGTGATGAGTAAATATTAAAACAAATTACAAGGAAGACAAATGTTCTTTTCGCAAAGAGCATTCTTAAATGATGGCTGAATTTCATATTTGATAAATTTAAAATAATATAAATGTATTTCTTAAAAAAATAACACCAGTCGACATCGCACAAATAGGACCATCTGTGCATAGCGCTTCCTGAACGGTATTATTATGCATAACCACGATGTGAACCCAATCAGCGAGAACGACTTGTTCCCCTATTCCAGTGCCTGGATGTGAATTTTGGACCGCATCTGCGAAAAAATAAATCGAGAAGGGGAAGTCGAAATTACCCAAGTAAGGAAATGCGATCAAACAATATTTATAATAATATTCAATAGAAATGTCATTTTCACACACACACACAAACACACACACACACACACACACACACACACACACACACACACACACACACACACACACACACACACACACACACACACACACACACACACACACACACACACCACACACACACACACACACACACACACACACACACACACACACACACACACACACACACACACACACACACACACTCACACACAATTACTCACATATTATGGCAAAACTTTATTCTTCTAAAATTTCAAATTTTTTCTTAAATGTTTTTTGATAACGAATATAACTAAAATACTGCCGGTCGATAGCCCGGGTATATAACCACAGGCTAATATTATTTAGTGGTGACATTTTTAAGAATGCTTTTCTAGAAAAGCCAACTAGCAGAAACTACCAGTTAGCCAATTCTGTTGCCTGGGTGGTTATTTGACCGCTTTTACAGGAAATACAACAAAAAAAGGCGGAAATTAGAGTTTGCCACTAGGAAGGCAATATCATGAGAAGTAATAATGATATTTTAAAAATTCTCAATATGACCTTTCTATTCGCGTTCAAGCGCTTGTCAAATTTTAGTTTTCCCGAGTTTTCATGTTTAATATAGAAATTACGTGATCCTCAATGAACAAAAATGGAACCAGTTACTACCGAGAGAATAGGACGGCAAGGGTATAGTATTTAGTAAGCAGTCGCCATGATGCATCATGAGATATAAGGCTCCGAATATGTACCAGATTATCAAAGGTACAATGTTTGGCGTTTGTATCTCTGCTATAATGCACGTACAAATACTTATCTCTGAGCTTAAAAATCTGGCGTGAGCATCCGTTCAGACAATAAACAGCTGAAGTTTGACGTGTTTTTCGTATTTATGCCAGCCAACAAAACTATACTCACAGATATTGCAAACACAAAATTTGGTTTTCACGAAAAAACGAAGAAGTAAAAAAAAAAGAAAGCTGTTTTATTTTTTTACATTTATGGGGCTAGCATATACCGGATTTTACCGCGAAGACTGACATAAATTACTAAAATTAGTGTATTCGGGGTAAAAAGATAATTTTCTCGGGACCGCACTAGTCGTCCTGGCGGACGTCAGAAAATGCGTGACACTTACAAATTAGTTCCCTAATTAATTAAATAAATAATTAACTTTTCAATTAGTACAGATAGACATATGGTTCCAGTTAGAAACTTGCTGAGCGTCATCGAAAACCACTAAATCAGTCACGTTCAGATAGACTTTGAGCGCGTGGGAGGCGTAGTAGTGCGCTAAAGCTACCACTCGTGGAGCAGGTACAAGACTAGCGGTCGGGATAAGGCGCCCCCGTGATTTTTCCGTCTCTTATCAGAGCGCCAGCCTCGTATCTGCTCAACGAGTGGTAACTTTAGCGCACTACTATGCTTCCCACGTTATCAAAGTTTTTCTCAGAAATTTACTGATTTAGCGGTTTTCGATGACGCTCGGCAAGTTTCAAATTGAAACCATGTGTCTATTTTCACTAAATAAAAGTTAATTAGTCCTGTTAATTAATTAGCGAAATAATTAGTAAGTATCGCGAATTTTCTGACGTCCTCCACCACAAATAATGCGGTCCTAAAAAACTATATATATATATATTTGTTTGTTTGTTTTGCATGGAATTCACTTATTTTAGGAATTTTTGTCAGTCTTAAGGCTGAAACACGCGGCATATTTATTTGGGGGCAATCAAAAAACCCACGCTTACAAGCGTGTTGAATTCCAAATGAAAGCACCTTAGTAGATTGCTCCCAGGCTGGGGTTCCGGACGGTGGGGCCTGCGGTTTGCTTGTCGGTGCGGGATGTTTGCTGCTGCTATAGCGCTCAGGGAGATTCTGAGGCACGGAGCACTTTGGCGTGTCCCACTGTGTCTCGTGCCCAGTAAGCTTAGACCCTCTAGCTAACGTGCAATGTGGTAAATATAGATCGGAAACGAAATCGCAAAATAACTATAAAAACGATCTCTCACATTCCGTTCTCTCCTGCTTTTCTTTTTTACCACTCTTAGCTAATCTTGTCGGAGGTTGCTTTCTTTCGAAATAAAACAAAAAATCCTATTCATTTTTGCCTGGTGCTGTTATTGTAGCAGCCTGGCCCACAACAGGGAAGCCATTCATCGAAAACCGTGAGCAGACACACGATTCAAAGTCTCGTGCTAACCCGAACTCCCAAACGCTGGGCATACAACGCGCGCTGGCACGATCGGAGAACTGGGGAGAAGTACAGGTACAAGAATGCACCGCGGTAGCGGTGGCATCGCGCAACTCCTGGAGAGATCGGTCTATTTGACGGAGGCTGATTTCGGAGTAGGCGCCGTGTAACCGAGGTTTCGGTTGCACGTCAACAGAGCCCCAGGTGGTCCAAATTATTGATCAGTCCTCCTGCTGGGGTGTTCAAGGTACCCTTCGTTTGTTTGGCGCGTAAAACTCCCTAACTTGACATTTTCTTTTCTTGCTTTAGGGTTATCGTTGCAGTGAACCCAGAAAGAGCCACGATGGCTCAGCGCACGAAAAACAAAGAGCACTGCTTGACATCCAATGTTGCAGCACTGCTAACAGCACTGCATGAGTAGAAGTTTATAACTTTTCAACATCGAAAACATGAAGACACATGTGCCACCCAGACGTCCTGCCTGCTTAAATTGTTTGCTTTCTGTTTTTTTTTAATAAACGTTTTAATATATTATTGTAATTGATCTGAGCATAAAATATTCTTTCGCAGAGAATGTGTGACTGTTGCAGGTATAATGCGAAATTAGGACGGTCAAATACGGGAGACGGGACACAGCACAGCATGAGAGAAGCGTTGTAGGGCAAACTAAAAAGCAAGCCTGCGCCGTGTCTCGTCTCCCCTGTCATTTGTCCCTCGTTGTTTGGTACACTTCTACTACTAAGTGAAATGAAACTCTCACACCCATCTTCCCTGATACCTGGTTGGTATTTTAGCTACGTAATCGGCACAGTTTAGAACAGTTATCACAATGATTCTTACATTTGGCAGATTTGATATTTGACGGTGGAACAAGGCGTCAGCAAACGATGACCTTTGTGCTAATATGTTAATGCTAATATTACTACGCGACATTTATGTACATAGGCATCTAGGTAGTAATGCGTACATAGTAGCAAAGGTATTAATATACTGCTAATTACCTTTGCTACAGTGCATGCTTCACTGGCTTGTATGCCTAGTAGCGATGTCGCGTGGCTGTATATTAGCAGTGAGGCCATATTTTGCCTATGCCCCATTCCATCTTTGAATATTGCATCTAATAAGTGTAACAAATAAATGAAAGCACGAAATTTTATACTGTGAATGCAAAGGAGAGAAAATATAAAATTACTTATAATATAAAATATTATAAAACAATATAAAACTTATAATAAAATAGTATAAAATTACAAACAATATCTGTTCATGGGTTTTCACAGTAATTGCTCTCACGAAACTTGTAATTTTGCAGAAATTATCACCCTCGTATTTTTCTGTGCCTGATTTAACTAAACTTGTTATTTTACATAAATTGTCGGTGCTGGGATTTTTCTGGGATTGGTTTAACAGAACTTAGGATTTTAAATTTTTGTGCTGGGATTTTGATGTAACTGCTTTCACAGACCTTGTGATTTTACATCAATTATATGTTAATGAGAAACAAAAAAAGTATGTTAAATAACAAAAAAATTAAAACAGAGAACAGAGCTTAACAGAAATTTTCTGGCAGGCCAGCTGCCAGACAATTTCTGCTTTTTTACAGTTTTTTTTTACAGTGTACCGTGCGCCACCTAGCATGCAAAAGCTCGACTAGGCTAGGCGTGGCGAACGGGCGCGACACCTTCACAGTTCCCATTATGCCCGGAGCGCTAACTGATGGCGCTGGCGTTTCCAGAAAGGTCGGTCTGGAGGACAATAAATGTGCAACGAAGTACAAACATGAGTGTACAGTAAACAAAACACCAACTCCGCTGCAAGATTGCCTCTTTGAAGCACCACCTAAGGGCCACCATCAACTCTGTCTTCCTTAGCCTGGTGATATGTCGATGATGAACGCAATTTGGCAGAAGAAATTTTATGCCCTGCATGTTGACGTTGACTGCCCGGTGGTCGGATAACAATACTTTCTCTGTGCCATACCTCATTAATAGACCCATTTCGAAAGTCACTGGACGTGCACCTGAAGTCCCTTCGTAAAATTTAGGCTTTCAAGTACAGCCAACCATTGTTGTGGGAGCGCTCAAGACATGTGCCACGAGCGGGTGCCCGCCGCTGTTCGCTTCCAAAGGCCGCTCGAGACATGTGCCTCGTGCACTGACGCATTTGATATAGTCTATATTTGTGCCCGGCTAGTAGACAGGGAAGGCAATGGCGCTACCCTCTGTGAATCAAGTGACTTTAAGCTTCCCTACACCAAAGAAAGCGGACGTCCTCCATGTCACAGACGTCTCATATACAAGCTTACTCAAATTAATTTAGAAACCACGAATTTTGAACTGGATCATTAGCTTTCTTACCCATAGACATCAATTTGTTACCGTTAACCAGTCATCATCCTCTATTGCCGAAGTCACCTCAGGCGTTCCTCAGGGATCGGTCCTTGGACCACTTCTGTTTCTAATATACATTAACGACCTACCCGTATCAATCACGTCGCATATTCGCCTCTTCGCTGACGATTGCGTCATCTACCACCAAGTAACTAACCCTTCGGACCACCAACTCATTCAAGATGACCTCATACGCATTCAAGCATGGTGCGAAGAATGGCAGCTGTCTCTTAACGTCCAGAAATGCCAGCTCGTGTCATTCACACGTCGTGTAAACCCCTCCGTGTTTTCCTACTCACTTAATAACGCACCTCTGCAGAAAAGCCTTTCCTATAAGTATCTCGGAGTCCACCTCTCATCTGATCTTTCCTGGGTCACTCATATCAGTCACGTTATCTCCACTGCTAATCGCTCTCTAGGCTTCTTAAAACGTAACCTTAAGCTAGCCCCTCCTCATCTAAAACTGCTTGCTTACTCATCCCTTGTCCGTCCTAAACTGGAGTACGCATTTGCCATCTAGGACCCGCATCAGGCCTATCTCATCAATAACCTCGAATCACTCCAGAATCGTGCAGTACGTTTTATCTACTCAGATTACTCTTCCTTTTCTAGGGTAACTAATCTTAAAATCCGTGCAAACCTTCCTGGTCCTTTCTGTCCGTCGTAAACTTGCTAGGCTATCTCTTTTCCACAAATTTTACTACAGCCAGTGCCTCCGGTCATCATACATCATATCTTCTGAACACCGGCTTCGTCGTACGGGACATGACCTCGGCGTACAGACGCCCCAAAGCAAGAACCGTCACCTTCCAGAATTCATTTTTTTCACGCACTGCCATTGATTGGAACGATCTTCCCGAGAACGTTGTCATCACTCATGACCCGATAGAATTTAAACAACGCTTGCTAGAGTCCCCACTTTAAGTTTGTACGAACCATCTATATGTGTATAGTTTGCCTTTTACGTTTGTGTGTTTTTGCTCTTTGTATGCGAGTTGTTTTTGGCGTGTTTTCTGCCCTTTTGTTTTACGCTGTGTACCCACCCCTTATGTATTACCCCCAAGGGGGTCCTTAAGGTATCTAAATAAATAAATAAATAAATAGAGCAGACGGCGAGAAATGGATCGGTCTCACCAAGTGTTCGGCGTGCGGATGACGCGGCCATAACCAGGAGGCGGGCAGCAGTGCACGAGGCGGCTCTTGCCGTCTCGTGCTCTGCACGCGCAGAGCTCCAGCGAGGTTGTCGGTGCACATGCAGAAAAAACTCCAGCTCTCGCGATACGTTGCGGCACCGGTGTTGCAGCCAAACTGACTGGTTAGAGTCGTGGTTATCACTAAAAAGTACATCCATCTTCCCTGGGGAAACCATGGGGTGATGCGGAGCATCGTGTTAGTTCCGAGGAAAGAGTCAGTTGCGTGCTGCGACGTCGAGAGATGGCGCCACCTGACTGCCCTAGCGCAACCCCTCTGCGCGAGCCTCGTCGCGGCTCGCAGCAGAGAAACTTGGAACGCTCGCCGCTCGCCGTTTATTTTTCACACTTGAAGGAAGGAGACTAGAGGAGGAGAGTTGCGCGGGCACGCGCGTGTAGGAGAAGCGAACCACGCGCAGTGCACGCAGCTGGTAGAGAGAGAGAGAGCGAGAGAGTAACGCGCAGCTGTTGGAGCAGGGAAGGAGGAGAGTTGCGCGGTGTGGTGTGAGTGCGGACTACGACGCCGACGCCGACGCCGCGGGATCATAGACCTGAGCAACGAGATGCCCGCATCTGAAGTGATGCAGGTTAGCAGAATGAGTACATCAGTGAGCGTGTAAGAAGCCAGCCCGTTTTAACAAACGGGCTGGCTTTCCTTTCGCAATTCGCGATCAAAGGACGCGTGCTTCGCTCGATTTTCTTAAAGATCAGTACGTATGTGCTGGCTGTGGATGTGTACACACTGACATGGCGTACACATTGTCGAGATCGAAAATAGTAATTAGAAATGGGCCAGCAGCACCGACACCAAACCTTGTCCACGTCCTCTTTTTTCTTGGGGGACGCGTCACCGAATTACGATGGAGGCAAATCGGTGATCGGACGCCGAGCGCCCGTCGACGCATTGATCGGCTCCAGCCGAAAGCAGGCGTCCAATCTCTGGTCGTACTCGGTCGTAACGCGCTGGTTTCAGAATTCCAGGGCACGGGTAATCCAAGTTTTTAGTCCCTGGTAGCTTGAGAAACCCAGGACATGGTAAGTCCACACAGTGGCGTCATAGGGGTCAGCGGCACCCGGGGCGGTAGCCCGCCGCGACACCCCCCCCCCCCTCTCGTGCCCCTCCGCGACACCCCCCTGAGCCCTGCACCCGGGGCGGTCCGCCCCCCCCCCCCTTTGTGACGCCACTGAGTCCACAGCTTCTTATTATCAATCGTTATCCAATACAATTCCGAAATTAGCCGATCAGAATGCCGAACAACGAGTCTCGAAGCGAGAAGCATGAACATAATAACCAAGCCACGTGTCTGTAGAGTTTTCGATGGGCTAATAAAGCGAGATAGTTGCACCGAAGAAAGCGGACGTCCCGTATGAACCATACAACGCACAAAACAAAAGTCGGTAAGAAAGTTGGCGAACTCACCACTCTGGAGACAACGACAAGCCACTACTTGATTACCGACTTCGTTAACGAAGATCACGCGCTAAGTTGACGACGAAGGAATGGCCGAAAAAACAACAACAACAAAAGAAACAGGTTATCTGATAACTTGCGAAGAAACTTCGACATATAGGGTACGCCGCCGAAGCTGGCTCAGTCGTTTTTCTTTCTGTGACGTTTCCGTAGAGGCTGAGTTTTCTCGGACAATGCGATATTCCCCATGACACGGATACACCAGAAATAAGTAAGGGAACAGCTGAACAGGCTCGGCAAACTGGTTCGGGTTCACCAAGAGCCGTTAACGAAGTTGCACGTGATAGGCACCCGTGTTCGTCGAAGCGGAGAGGTTCTAGAATGACGCGACAGGCTCCATACTCTCGACGTCTTTTGAGGGAGAGCTAACGCTAGAGGGTGTCAGAATACTATTACTTCGCGAAAATCAACGAGAGTTTGTGCTGTAAGGATGACGACACCAAGGTGACGATAACCGCCGCAATATTGAACCTGAACTTTTTTATTTTAAGAGTTATTTTTTCTTCGGATAAAAGTTTATTTTACCCGCAATATGCGTTCCAAATATGGTTCAGCCAAAATTAGATTAACTTTACCCTTTTCTCAAACTTATGAGGATATAAATGAATATCTCTACGAGCGGGAAGACAATGATGGTGAAAAGCAGTTTGAAGACAAACATTAAAAAAGAACGAGTCGTATATTATTTTGGTGTCTCTGTAATTGTGAGACAACCGCTCAAGTTGAGTCGGCACCACCAACCAAAATCACCTTATATCATCTGCGAAATAACCGATTTTCGTTTAAAATCACCTTTGCTAAACATTACAAAGTTTTTCTCTTTTTTTACGTTAAAAACAATATATTTTTTACGATTTTCTGGAATTGTGAGATGAACAGAGGTTCAAAACCGTTCTCCGAATTACGGTTAGGAAACGTAAAACTGTCGGCGCTGCACACGCGCAAGAAGCTATGTTTCGAAGAACGAAGTCACTGCACACGCTTGGTTCGACGTCTAGAGTTCACCGATGCTGTTTTCTTCAAAGTCTTATCTTTGTTCACCAATTTCGGTATCCCGCTACTGTGGAGCAAAAGTAGTCGCCATCACCCATAAATGCCAGTTAATAAAAACACCGTTCAACGAGACATAAAATGCATTCAAAGTAGATGCCACATGTATAGGTTCGGACATAGTGTCAAGCTACAGACCAACACACTGTTTACAAACGAGCCAGCCTTTTCCCATACTACTGGTGGGCACTGCGCCGTGCGCAAAAACCCAATTGGCGTGAAGTGAAGCTTCTGCGCATGCGCCGAGCCGACAGCAGCGCCACCGTAGTGGCGTGACGTGAGATTCGCGCGTTATTGGGTAGTCGCCGACAGCTCAAGACACGCGGGGCACGGTTTAGTACGTTCGCGCCTCTTGCCTTCTGATTGGTTCTTAAGCGTTCCGGTTGACAAACGCAGCAATCTCATTGGCCGAGGAGCGATAATGAGATGTTCGGAACTCGCCACGCCCTTCGGGTCTATAGTGACTATAGACCATAGTCGAAGATCGCTATGCCTATACTTTTTTCCCCACGCAGTTCCGTATAAGGTGCCGATTTAATATTCGAAGCGGATATTTCCTGCACTTCGGAAGTTGACAATAGGAAGCAAGATGTCGCAGAAAAGAAGGCATACGCACGAGTCATATGTATATCCTCCCTGGAATCTCGCCATGGCATATTGTTTGCATACGCACTGCTACTTTCGTATCACATATTCGTCGAGTTCTTTTATTTTGTTGTTCTTCGTCGGTTCTTGAAGCGCCGTGATTTCAAACGAATCCTGACAGACCTGGAACGAAACGATTTCTTTTCGTTTGTGTTCAGTCTTCTCAGTCCGTTTTTCTGTTGGCGCCTTTTTTTAGTCGTCTTTTTCTATATTCATTGAAAAGTTACGATATGTTATAAATTAACGGAACCTTCCAACCTTATTTCGGTATTACTATACATGCATCTGTTTTATGAATGTAAGCGAACGAATCGGCCGCTCGTAATGTTTTATTTATCGTGTCTGTTTCCCAAGTCACGAGGGGATTCTACTTCGAATCTCGCAAAAAGCTAGAACTACAATATATTTCTTTTTTCGCAGAACGTGAATTTTGTTGTTGAAGTAGCGTTGTGTGGATTTCGCAGGGAAAGAAAGTTCAGAGACTTCGATTTTTTCTGTTTTCCACCTACATTGTTTTTACCTTTTCTTCTTTTTTCTTCGAAAATACGATAAAAAAACGCAGACACGTGTTGGCACAGCGCGTTGACGCCATCTCGAAGGTATTCTCTTTTTTTATTTTTATAAAAGTTTATTATATTTTCTCGGCCGAGTCTCCACACGAGAAACTTCAGACAAAGTAAATATCGTTCGAGCTGCTTGCTAAGCCAGTGGGTATAACAAATACACACAGAAGCAAGAAATACCAAAATTGGAAGTCAGGGACGGAAAAAGTTTCCCGATTTAAACGCGACGTCAAGTTTTTGTTTTGTTTTGTTTTGTTGGTTTGCTATAGCTCCTGAACTTCGAACACTGGGTTCTTTCTTATTTGCACTCATTGGTCCAGACAAATTCAACAATTTGCATACGGTGGGAGTACCTCGTATTTTGTTTTATCTTTCTTTTGTTTCAGTGTATGTATGCAGATTTTTTATAGGCTCTCTTATCTTGCGTCAACTACGAATCCATACTTCTTCTTTTTGTTTTCAATTTATCAGGTGTTAAGGCTGAATAGATGCTAAAAACAAACCCTGGTTGCATGCAAGTGTCCGGCAAATGAACTGCGTCGAAAGCCGTTTCAAACTGGTGCACACAGACAGCATATGACCACAAACGTACAAACGTTGTCCCCCACCATTCAAAGTGTATTAGCGGACAACACACATTATTACGTGGCGTCATGTTAACATGCCGCGACAAATGCCCATGTAAGTAGCTCGATTGTTTTTCGTCACGTGGTGAATTTTTCATGTGCCGATTAACAAGTAACGATATTTAGTTACTTTGGTGTCGCGTGTAAACTTTGAGTCTCAACACCTGAAATGGAAGAGGTATAGGACAAAATGGTCCCGGACCTAATTGCCCGGGACGATGATGGTACCGGAAAAAACTGACGAAGGACAAAATGGACGCAAGCACGAACCCGGTCGAAAAGGTTCCAACTTGATCTGTTAACATTTGGGGTGCTCAATTATAGTTTTAATAAACTTCTACACTAAAGCTCTATTCAATACACGTGTAATGCATATTCCAATGTATTCAAGCTTTGGGCGATATATCTTAGAAAACAACTAAAGGAGTCACAAAGCTACAGTGCCCTATTGCACTATCCACACCGTTCCTCCCTAACTCCCCTCCCCTTTCCTGGAGTGCTTGGCTGGCGTCAGACGAACCGGATGACCAAATGGCCTTGGTGTTACAAGCCATGGATGTTTTGAACACTTAATTTGTGCTCACTATTAAAGTGCATTCTCTCTCTCTCCAGGTGCTAGGGAGCGAAATCCTCACACCGCGGTACCACCATCGCCGAAAGTTGCGAATTCGCGTAAGTCGGAGCACCGTACAAAACTGGAGCCTGGAAGTCGCGCTACACAAATACATACGTGTACAGAGCGCGACACTGCTGGCGCGAACAAGCGATCGCCAGTTTTCTGTGTTTTTCTCTTAGAACCGAAAGGTTGTCATCAAAGATATCATTGTTATAGAAAGAGCTCATTTAGGGCTCTAATATAAGGGGTAAAATTGTGTGCCCACTAATACTCTTTCCTAATAAAATGCGAAAAGGCACCGATGTCGCGTTCGCGCTAACAGTGTCGCGATGAGTACACTAAAAGCGCAAGTTTCGCCCCGCACTCTGTGTTTGATTGGACTATAGGCGGTGATAACATACATACAAAAACGTCGACGAAGGCCATTAGCACGGTTTGCTTGTAGGTGCGTTCGATATTCGTGTCGCGAGGTAGGAAAGAACGAATTGCGACCGACTCCGAGCTGGGGTGAGAAATTTCTGTTTACTCCAGGAGTGCTCGCGCGTGCATCGCCCGCAAACAGTGCGGCGTCCAAAAAGGCACGTACTGTGCTTTGCCGCACGGCCATGTCGTCTTCGTTAAAAGGCGACGCCGCTACATTGTTTTCAGCGCAGTTTGCTTGGTCCTATTAAAGCCCCTCGATGTGTTTGCGTTTGTCTTCATCAAGGAGCTTTAGGTCCCATTGGCTCGTAGCGACAGCTGCACGCAGTATAGGTGCGGGAGAAAAATAGTCGCATCTTACGACAGTATATTTTGTTTTCGAAATTAAGAAATGAATAGGAATATGACGAGAAAACATATGTACGCGATAAATAAAAGAAAACATTAATATGCACATACCACATATTTGTAGTGGCGTGTTAGGAACAGTCTTTTTTTTGTTGTTGAATATGTTAGGTGTGAGATAAATTATTTGATATTTGTACTTGTATAATATTTTTATAGTATACTTTTCCCTTCTCATTGGTTTAGTTACTGGCACGCAATGTGCTTAAAATTGAATATGTAAACTTTAGAATGGTTGACGATTTATAACATAGGCGTTCACTAATAAATTTCTTTTTCTGTGTGTCCAATTCGCATCAAGTTCGAACAATCGACTAACGTCCGAAGAGCGAGTACACACACGCGCACACACACACACACACATATATATATATATATATATATATATATATATATATATATATATATATATATATATATATGTGTGTGTGTGTGTGTGTGTGTGTGTGTGTGTGTGTGTGTGTGTGTGTGTGTGTGTGTGTGTGTGTGTGTATATATATGTTGTATATGCATCGTGTTTTTTAATTTTTTTTAATCTTACCGATTTGTTTAAAAAAAGCAATGAAAGCTACACTTATGCGGTTTGTGCGAGTGAGTTATACGCCCAGGGGGACATTATGGGGTTGGCTAATTTTTGCGATAAGTCGGCTAATTAACTAGAATTCGTTAATTAACTTTTTAATTAGTGAAAATAGTCATATGGTTCCAATTAGAATTTGCTGAGCGTCGTCCAAAACCCTTGAATCAGTAATTTTTAGAAAGACTTTGAGCGCGTGAAAAGCGCAGTAGTGAGCTGAAGTTACCACTCGTGGAGCAGGTACAAGGCTGGGGCTAGGTAAGAGATGTAAAAATCACGCGGGCGCCTTACCGCAACCGCTAGCCTTGTACCTGTCCCACGAGTGGTAACTTTAGTGCATTACAACGCTTCTCACGCACTGAAAGTCTTTCTGAAAATGACTTATTTATTGGTTTTCGATACGCTCAACAAGTTTCTAATCGGAGCCTTATGTCTATTTTCAAAAATTAAAACCTTAATTAACGAACTTTAATTAATTAGCCGACTTATCGCAAAGTTAAGTCCCTTGATCTCAGTCTCCCTTGATACAGGTGGTCGCTTAACTTTCTCACAGAATGGGCTGTATTATGTTCGACTTTTTCTTCACTGTTAATGAAGCTAAAAAAAATCATATCTTTTTAAACTAGTCAAGTCGGATGTTTTTATTTAAATCAAATTTATTCGATTTAAATCAGATTTGTTTGGTTTAAATCAACTTTATTGGACATCGATCAGATTTATTTGATCTAAATCAGATTAATTTTAATTAAATTACAGCAGCCAGAATATAGTGACCCTTTCATCGCGTGTATTTTTAAACATGGCTGATCGATTGATGAATTCATCCGATCACCAATAACAATGCAGAATAAATAATTTCTGTAAATTTAAAGTGCCGTTTAGTGAACATCCTTATTAACAGTTTAATTAACGACGGAAATTAACAACTGGAACAAAAAGAGTTCGAAATTTTCAAATAGCTAAAATATTTTTCCGCGTTTTAATTCGCTTGCAATTAAACATTACTTTTCTATTTTTTTTCTTTCACTTTTTGATTTGTTAGGAACAGGACGTTACGACTGATAAACCCGGTGGAACGTAGTCAGAAAGCTCAATGATCGCATTTCCTCAGAATGCTGCTTTTGTGGGCCAGCTCTTTAATTAATTGTATGACTTGATTTGAAATAAAAATTGAATTCAATTGAATTGAATTGTTCTGCCTGACATAATCTTCCTTCTACGATGATCCTTCCATTTCACTAACAAAACAAATGCACATAAAAAATATGAAATGATGACAAACTGTAAAAACAATCAATTTTTAAATATATTTTTGAGGGAAAGGTTCGATTTAAATCAGGGTAGCAGAACTGGTTTTTATTTATATCATAATTTATGTAATGACCTAAATCATGATTTAAAACATCTTGATCTTTATTCTCCCCCTCGCTGCTGGTTAAAGTTGAATACCTGCGTTTAAACGACGCAAGTCCCCGTAAGCTGCTTGCGAAGCTGACAAGCGACTGTAATGGGATGTTATTTTTAGTACTTCCGCTTTCCTTGAAAGGACATAGGGAGAATAACCGTACCAAGCCTAGTTTGGTTACAAGTCGCTTTAAGTGGGAGCGGAGAATCCGAAAAAGTATGGTCCGCCTCTCGTTAGTTTTACGAGACTCCGGTACAACAGTATGCTTGTGGCAGGAATACTAATTCTGCCCGGACTGAAGACTGATGTAAATAAACTAAACGTTTTGTAGAACTAATCAATTTCCCTCGGTGTCTATACAGACGAATTTCTTTTTTCAACCAGTCGCAAAGGCTTTTGCCAGGGTGCTTTGCCTTTCAGAATCCTCTTGGTTCCAACAAAGTGAATGCACTTCTCTTCCTTACTAAAAAAAGAAAAAGAAAGCGGTATAAAAAGTGCTTTGAGGTGGACCAGTTCAAGGACAACATCAAATTTTCAGTACCCGCGGACGCTGAAAAGCGCCTCAAGGCGCTCTGAAGTTCCTCAGAACCCTCGCCACCTACCTACTGTACTAAAACATAAACAAATTGAAAACATATTTTTAATTCAAATTGAAAAATGCTATATTCAAAAAACAGTTTGAGGCGTGTTTCTTTTTTTTTTTTTATGGAACACTGGCCACGCAAAAAGAAAAACTGTCTGCGGTCACGTGCGAAGCCTGTACGAAGCAAATCAAGGAGCTCAATCTGTAATTTGCGTCTCGAGCCAATTATTTGTCTTTCATACGATGTTTGAGCAGTTCGGTTAAATGTTAAGGGTATGTATATATTGAACAGTGGTTTCATTGTACTCTAAGTTGGCGACAACTCCATCGCGTCGCAGAAACAAAACAAGGGACAAACTGCCCCCCCCCCTCCCCAAACGCCCCACACAAAAAAAGAAAGAAAACAAGAGATCCGCTTTTTTATTATTATTATCTTTGCCCGCTTTCTTTTCATCTTTCTCTTGTCAAACACGGTTCACTTTTTTATTCCTCTTGTCCTTACCTTCTGTCGCACGCACAACCACTGACATATCGGCCGGGTGTCGGACAAGCCGACTTTATTTCCCGGCCCGGAAGTAGAATCCCCCCCCCCCCCCCCCACACACACACACACACACGCGTGCGCACATCCGCACACTCCGCTTTATTTAACGCCCATTAACTCCCCGAACCACGCCACGCCGGTGTGGGTACGCCGCCGCCGGGCAAACCGCCGACCTTGTGCACGTTTCTTGTTCTTCGTGCTTCACGGCCGCTAATTAATCGCCGGGACTCACCGCGGCCGCGACGACACCGCGCTCCGTCTCTACCCCAGAGCGGCGTGGGGCGCCACGCACGCCACGAGCTACCCGCCAACCAATCAGGCGCTGCGAGCGTGCACCACGTGACTCCAGCCGCGTTTGCTGCGCGCCTAATCCGGAAGGTCACGCGACACTCTCCCTGCGTTTGGATTGGCTTCGGCCGCTGATAGCTTACGCTGTGGTTCCTTTTAGGATGAGACGGATCGTGTCCTTCTCTCGCTGCTATTTCGTGTCTGCAAGCTCGTTTTCCCTTTTTTTTTTTAGTACGCTCGCCATTTTTTTTTATGCGCGCGAGGTTTAGCTTTCTGATCCAGGAAACCACGACCACTTTCTTTTTTCTCTCTCTCCCTGATTCCCCTTTATGTACTTCGCTTCGTTTCACGTGACCTTTCCCTATTATTGTTTTCATTTGTTTTGCGTTGCCTCCCTAATTTTGGGTTTTTGTTTTCCTTCTCTTTTTTCTCGCACCAAATGGGTTCGTCTTACGTATGTTTCGCGCGCCATATTAAGCACCCGTCTGCTTGCGGGAGACTTCGTTCGCGAAGCTTCTCTTCTGCGATAGAGGTTATCCCTAATAGCAATCGTCTGCTAAATTGCCCGCGTCTGATCCCGGGACAAATTGTCTATACAATGCCTGGACAATGCCTACCGTTCTTTCTATGTTATCGGGCACAAAATGTGATTCGTTTGTGAAGGATTCGTCCGTGATATGGCCTTCTAATAAATAAATTAGTTTTAACTTTGTATCGTTATTGAAATGTGAATGTTAGGGTACGCGTAAATGCAAAAGGAATAAACTAGTCTTGAGTTGAAACATAACTATAATACTCGTGTGACACGTGCAGTAAAAATGCATTTAAGCTCTTTGAACATGCGAATTAATTGTGACCGTATCAGGCCACACCGCAACTGAGCATGCCACTAATAGAGACCCGAGTTATATGGCAGCCTAACCCCGGTGGTTTCTTCTAGCTACCGCAACTATAATCATATTTTTCGAAATCACCTGCCTTTACCCTTTCCGGTATGCTATTTAGGGTCGCGAAATTTAGAATACTTATTGCAAAATCGGCAGGTGGAAATTATGCTGGAACCAACATTCAAAGGTACCCGCGCTTTTCAGTGCCGTGACGTCGTGGGAAGGCAGGCTTGCAGGTCGAGAGGCAGTCTAAAAATGGCCTACGCCGAGCATTTGTTTCGTGCAGCTGTGCGGGTGTTGGAGCGAGCTTCCAAAACATTCATTTGACACCATGAAACTGCTTCGAATCAGTTGGGAACAAAGTTTACAGCCCAAAGAGTGAACCCCTGCCTAACACTGACGATACTTTCTCATTGTAACCAGCAGAGATTTTTACTTTGAAAACACAGTGAGGACCAAACTTGTAAATTCAAGAACTTCACGAAAAAAGATAATATGTTGGCCCAATGTTCGGGTTGCTAATTCAGCGATGTTTTCTGGTGTCTTTCGCAAATTTTCAGGCAAAGCGGAGACAATAAAGAAAACGCCGGAGTACCCCTTTTAACCCAGTCACTACTGAGTTACGCTCAACCACAGTTACCACTCCATACTCTCGGACAGTTACATCAGAACAGATGAAGAGCGCGCGTGCACAGCTTTGATGGGCGCTCAAGATGCGGAAGCGCACGTGCATTCACGGCTTTGACTGAAGGATTCGGTGTTTTCAGTAAATACCGGTAAACCCCGAAAAACACTCCCGAAAAGGTTTTATCAATGTCAATAAAAAAGCGAAAAACCCCAAATTAAAATTCTCGTTAGTGAGACAAAAAAATCCAAGTTTTTGGGGCAAGCATGTTTACTATGATCGCAGAAAGCTCATACCCCGTGAGAATGTGACTCTGGCGGCTGAGATAGAATGCGAATGTTCGACATCATGACGTCACCTCGATCAAAAAAAAAATGAGGAAAATGAAATATCTTTATGAGCCGATGTCCAGCTAAGCCTAATAGCGTCAAAACAACAAATGGCACTGTGGGCGCCTGTAATATCTATTTAAATAGAAAAAAAAACAAAAAAAAACGCGTGTCAGCAGGAAGGAAAACAATATACTCTTTCTTGTAGAGAAATTTTTTTCACTGACCTAGATGCCACATACTCCAACTGTGTCATTTCGTGTTTTAAGGACATTAGGCTTGGGTGGACGTCGACCCATTAAGAAATTTCGTTTTTTCTTCAATTATCCTACGATCGAGGTAACGACGCGTTTTCAAGCTTTCGCGTTCATATCCCAACCGCCAGCGTCACATCTTCACGGAGTTGGAGTTTTCTGCGATGCATAGTTCCCTAAAACTCCCTAAAAGAGAGTTTATGGAACGGTTCTTTAAAACTCCCTAAAAGGAGTTTTAGGAACGGTTCCATAACTCTCTAAAAGGGAGTTTAGGGAACCGTTTTAGGCACATTTGATACGGCACAATAGACACTTTTAGGGAACCGTTTCTACACGTCCGATACGGTACGGTGGGTCCTCAGGTACAAACTGCGCATGCCCTACCGCAGAAGACTCGCACATGCGCAGTTCGTACCGGAGGGCCTATCGTACCGTTCCGGATGAGCAAAACGGTTCCCTAAAACTCTCTAATAACGATAATAATATCGCTTTATTGTTTTGTGCCTCAGAACGACCCGAAAAGTCTCGATATGAAGCACGTTCGTGATTATACGACATGCACAACACGCAGATAGAAAAAACGATATGGTAATTATGAGTAAATCAAAATTTTGAGTTCATGTTTAATGTAAGCATAATATCTAATAGCATCTCAATTCGGCGTAAACCATTTTTGCATAACCCTGTCAAGTGTTGCACAGTAAAAAATAACTGCGCAAAAAAAAAGTTTGGCAGCTCTTTTTGCAATTAATTATCTGTTTTCGTTTGTTTCTCTGTATCCGTAATGTTTGTTAAAAATATTATTTTCGGTTCTTATCTTTTCTGTAAAATGACTGCCTTTTTGTTGCCCAGGATACTAGAAAAACATGTACTCAAAAAAGTAAAAGAGTTTTTTTTGTAAAAAAAGAAACGGGTTCCTGTTCTTTCAACGTTTGTGAAAAACAGCCTATTTTCACAATAAAAGTTTCACAATGATAAATACTAGCGAACTGCGGCGCTGGTATGTATCGCGCCATTGAAGCTCTCACTACACAGACAAGCGAGCATATACGATACAATGCGCGGATATATACAAACAGAACAACACACAAATAAAAGCAACACAACAACCAAACCAACAACGGACCCTCCTCTACGAATGCCGTGTCCCCGATCGCCATATATGTAAGTCTTATCTTCGAATTCTACTTGGCCGGTTTCTGCGACATTTGTCGAATAAACTCATAGAGGCTGATCAAATATTACTCCTACCTAATACTTCTTTCGAAATTTTCCGAGTGAATAGTTCATATGCCTTAATCCAGCGCCTTTAGAAAAGCCACAGTGGATTAAGTAACTAAAATCCATTAATTAACTTTTAATATTGATCCGATGGATCGTGTTAAAAAGGCAGTATTGATGGTGATTCCCATTAGAAGCTACATGAATTATTAGATTCTAATTAATTTTTCAATTACCGCGTGGATTATTCTCCTATCTGAGCCCCAAAACACGCAGTGAAGAGGCTGCATCGATAAGTATACCGGATATACCCTCTTTTTATCAAAATCCATTCGATTTAAAATCAAAGTACCCGTATCTTGCCGTAACACGCACTTCCGAGAATTGTAATGCGCTACGAATATACAGCAAAAGCAGAAATCATTCTCCCATTTTTGTATGTGTAGAATAACCATTCCACTATAGATCCATTGAAAACCGTGAACGTTAAATTGTTTTTCGTCTGAACCTCACTTTTTTATCGTGACAAAGTTGGGGTCTGGGCATTTCCATGGCTTATAAAGCCTTTTCTACTCCCTTTCGAAATTTGAAAATTTGAACAACTTCGCTGCTACTGTATTGTGAATTAAAAAAAAATTGTTGTGTATGTTTATACAGCCGGAAGTTTGTCAGTCCCAATAGGCTTCTGGTGTCTCAGCTGTAGATGAGCAATTTAGCCAGTGCGATACAACCGCTAGCCTGGGCTCTTTAACGTGCACCACGCAGTAGTGATACATGACCGCACGCCGGTACAATGCTCATCCAGATCGCAGAAGTACTTAATTTGTATGTACTCCTTGTATTGAGAACAAACATTCCTTTGTAAAATAATTTCTTTTAACTATGGCTTCATTCACTGATTTAATGATCATCCGTTTTGTAGGAACGAGGAAAGTTCTGTTCTTTTTCAGAGTAATCGACTAAGTCTATTTCCCAAACATGTCTGAAATGTAAACAACATCAAATTTTTTTCAACAGCATCAACGGTAACGCTTCAAGAGGTCGACATGAAAACTATTGTTTATTTTCATTGCAACTTTTCCTGCAGTGTTTAAAGTATTTTAGATTATTATAATCAAGAATTTGGCATTTCGACCAGACTTAGCACGTTACCAGTGGTAGAAATATGAATTGCTTGTTAATTTCTGCCTTCATTATTGGAACAGGAATGCAAAGACATAACCTTCATACTATCGTACTGGAAGGACTGTTACTGTGGTGATCCAGCGCTGTAGAAAATATTTTCAAACACTTTTCGTCAATTAGCAATCAAAGTTTGGCGTTATCTGGGTGTTCTACAGCGGCCACTTCATCACGGTTTACCTGACTGGTTTGCTGTTTAGCTGACTTCGAAAGTTCTGGTTAGATATTTTATGTTGCTTTACGCTGATGATGTTCACGACAACGAATTATTTTCAACTGAGTACTGGCTTAAAGTTTGTGAGTTGTTATTAAGTTTCTACGAAAGCCAGCATATTTTTCAGGCAATATAACGGGGCGCAGTGGTAAAGCCATTCTTAGTGCTGTTGTTGATGTTGTTATTCGTGAAAGCGAAAAAAGTTGTAATGCGGGGCGTAATAATTAACAAATGCTGCCTTGCCGATATCGCCGCTTGCTCACGTCGGTCCTGGCTGATGACTTTCAAGAACAGTACGCTTTAATATTTAAACATGGCCAACTGGCAAAAAACAGCATACTGGGCGTAATGAACAACACTAGAAATCCGCCGGTGCCAAAAAACATGAAATCTGGAATGCGCATCGTTGTTGTATCTTTTGAGTGTTGTACCAAACGCACGAGCATACACCGATCGACCGCGCTATTCCGGGCGTTTCAGATACATCGTCCATGATGCCGGGTTGCCAGCGAGCGCGGCATTTCTGTTGTTTCTTCTGTGTACATGGTCGACCATGAGTTTCTTCTGTTTCCGGGCGCTAATCTCAAGTCGATAAGCCGTTTTCAATTTTCTTCGCTGCTGGGCGCCATTGTGTAGCTGATCAGTTTTGAGATGAGATGTCCTGTTGTAAAGCGGCAGCGTTAAAGCGAAGATATTACCATTTTTTAGCGTCGTGCTGACTGGCTAAAAGGTAACTGATGGTGGCAAAGATAATTTGCTGTATTCATAATAAAGAAGCACCCAGTAGCACACTACAAAAGTGGTGCTTTAAACAGGTCAAATAGCGCAGTGAACATAAGCGTATTGAGATCCCAGCACAGTGATAAAAAAGACGACGAACGAGGACGCTAAAAAAAGTAACAGCAATTTTCGGGTTATTATCACATTCTATTTATGGATTTCCAGGTAGACGCTGTTCGCCAGACATTATGAAATGGTCATAGTATAAATTGACATGATATTGTTAATTTTTTTGCTCAAAAAAATTACCACCGGCTGAATATGTTATCAATCACTTGGTGTCCCTCCTCCCGCCTTCGATCAAAGAAAAACAAACACTAAAAGCCGATTTCATCATTTCTCCTTTGTTTAGAATGTTTATTTTGGGATTTTTTGAAATTTGTTGTTCAAAATAGACTTAAGGTTTTTTTGGTGTTGTAAAGAAAAGGCAAAAATAGCAGCTTCAGAAGGGACTGAAGACCTTTCACTTTTGTGCTGCGTGACAAGGTCATTGCGTCAACTTGCTGTACCGAAACCACATTTTTTAAATAAATGGTCTCGAAAAATGCACAGATTACATGAATCTGTTACGTGTGCTGGTGGTAATTCATTTAAATATCAGAAGATATGTAATATTCTGTTAGCTTAAATTGTCGAGGTAAAGTGGTGATTATGTAAGTAATTTCGTTATTTGTAATGATTACGTACAAGTCTGCTCGACGAAATGCGACATAAGCCCGTTTTTTGTCTTTTTTCTACCGATATATCCCCGTATTTAAACGAATACGTTGGACGCCTGAATACGCTTCGTTATATTACACTTTTACAGTAATGGCGTAGCTGCCAGGCCTGTAACCTGAAATGAACGCGCGTCGGCGAATGGGACTAAGAAAAATTAACTCTCTGCACCAACAGCGCACTGTGCTTACGCCAGCTCCGACAATGTTGAGCGAAATAGTGACGCCGAGTAGGTGGTGCACGGTTTGTCGCGTGAAACGTACTGGAAGACGTTTAAAGCGACGTCATACAATTTCTCCTCGGGTCCAGATATAAATTAAGAGGCCTGTTGAAAGCCGGTGATGCACGACAATAGCGCATTATAGCTGCTACCTACGTACACGAATTATTATGTGCAACATTAAAATATTTCATTTATCTTTCAGGCGATTTGACAATGTTTAGAGTTGAGAGTCTGTCCAGGCCGCATAGCCATGCATAAAAACATCTTTCGCTAAAAATACCGGTCAAACACCCGACAATTGACGGTACTTCTTTCACCTTGCACGGCGTTACGCCAGAAATTCCGCACAACGCCAGCACCAGTTGCAGAACGACAGACAGCAATAAGTTTAATACCTGCGATCTGTCATGAGGATCGGTGCAACTTTGGTCAAATCGAGAACCGCGCCCAGCAATCTTACTGAGCCAACCGCCGGCATAAATTGAGATAACAATAGTGCTCAATCCACGAGGGTGAGGCTTGCTTCTGTGGCGGGATCTTCACCCGCGGCACGACATACTGCAATTCAGGTTGTCGCAGGTACCGAAGGCTGCAAGCACAACAGAGCGCCGATGGCGGGCAGCTCGATGGTGTTTCGCTTCAGTTTTCCGAGTATTGCGCGGACCATGCGCCCTTTCAGCGATGACGGACATAGCATGCGCAGGCCGCGCATCATATAGTAGAGGTGATATTGCGCGATTACGACAATTTTGATACGTCACCACGGACTCGTGTTTGTAGCCGGTGCTGCCAACGCCCATCTATACTGTTCACTTAAACTTATCACCTGAGGTGACGACGTTTCCAGCAATGACGCTACGTGATGGAGAGGCTTCGCGTGAAGCCCATGTTTCATTAACGGTGTTTTTACGATACACATAATATTGGTGCATCTGTGCTGTTCTTCATGATGACGACATTGCCTGTGTTAAGACTAAGGATAGCAGATTTGCGCATCTACGCTCTGTTGGTTTAGTCGCCGCTTTCAGTTAACGTAGCCGTGCAGTGACGTCGTGAAGACGTTTACGCCTGCATATTGTCATTGAGACAGCATAAGACCAGTTACGTTAGCGTTTTGTTCGCTCACTGTTCATTAACCATCAGAGCGACGTTCAGAGATGTCGCTGCAACTTTGGTAAAGAAGCAGACAACTTTCCAGGCCTCAAACGCTCTGTTACCTTGTTGTTAGCGGTGACGTCGCCGAGCTTCGGCGTCAGTGTAAGTGTATCTTCAATCTGCTTTGAGTGGGGGGCTAAACAGAATCCCCCCCCCTTCCCACACCAGGCAAATAAAAAGCCGGGTATCTCAGTGTCACAAGCAGTGTTTGTTCTGCCTAGTTGTGGCTGTTTCAGTTAGGGGGGGCAAAACACATGCCTGTCTCCCACGCAGGAGTAACCAGAGCAAGCACTTCTGCCCCCCCCGGTGACATGCCCATGCTTGGCGTCAAGCTACGTGATATGTTTTGAAATAGGCGCATGTAAGTACTTCCGTGTGCTACTGCATTTGTTGCTACTTAAAGAGCACACTAACGGTCTTTGTGCTTATGTTATACCTTCAACAGTTCATATCGTATTCCATGTACAGCAGCAGCCCATTGTCTCGACTGCACGTGGTCAGTGGTTTCCATAATGACTAGACTACAAAGTCTTATTGGCCTGCTGTCTTGCCCCTGCAGAAGACTGTGCTACTAACCCGACAAACGATACAGCCCCTGTTCAGTACTTTCGCGTTGTAAGTTTCATCGCCAGCTCCGGCCCATGCACAGCGCCTTGTTCTTTTTTGGTTTGCGCTCGAAGTGCCCGCAGAATATTGACCAAATCGCGCCAGGGCAAAATAAATTTGTTAAAGTGAAACCTGAACTGACAACGTGGACAACAAATAATAATTCTACCAATTCATTGGATCGGACGTGTCGTTATTTAAAAATGTCAACTTTACTTGTAATGGATTATACTAAATTACCGAACTCAAAAAACAGGGCTGACTTCCCCCACGTAAGCCATACGCTTTTGCTGAAAAGTACGGATTACTTTGCTCGTTATCGCCATAAAGAAATTACTTACGCGGGAAATGTCTGCATACCTATTATTGCAAAACGATAGAACAATTTTTTTGATATTTTTCAAAAACAAAGTTCTCGCAACACTACTATTTCTCATAAGCCCGTATTATGGTGCACCTTGTAAAATAGCGATTAAAAGAGCAGAGGCATGTGCACTCGTTCACCTAAAAGCTTTCGATGTAGCAAAACAAGCGCAAAATCCCCCACCCTCCATCGCGCTAGCTTACGCCTCCGAAATGTCACTCCTGAATTGTGCAGACAGAGATAACGGTACAGACGTTCAGTAGCAGCTTTAATCACATGATCTGGCCAACACACCTGGGCGAAGTCTTCTGACTTTTTGCTTTCTGTTCTGTTATCTGTTGTAAAGGAAAAGACACTGTTGTTGTTCTAACGTTGTGGAATGTGCTAGGCTGGACGCAGAACGTAGATCCCCAGTTGGCCTGATGTTTTCGTAGATTCAGTTTGTTTTTCTGTTGATGATACCTTGTATCTTTTGCGCCCTTTCTTCAATGATGACAATTTGCGGGCTCATAAGTCTTGTTGACGCATCAACTTGTAATTTTTTGAATGTCTTCGTTGTTGTCGACAATTTGTGTCTTTTGCTGTTCTTCTGTTGATGATAATTTCTGGGTATCTTTTGGTGTCTTTTGTTGATGATTAATTTGTGGTCTTTTTATGTTTTTTGTTGATGACATCAGCATTTTTTTTGGCGTCTTTTTGTTGATGACAATTTCCTCTGTGCCTTTTTGTTGTTTTTTCACGATATTAATTAATTTTTTTGTGTCTTTTCTTGCCAGATTAATAATTTCCCAGTATTCTTATGTTTTTCTGTTACGACATCATGCATTTTTTTATGTTAAGTTTTTCATTTTTAATAATTTGTGTAATTTTTTTTTATAAGTTTTTTTGGCGCGATGATACTTATATTTTTTTTTACAAGTCTTTCAAATTGATGACACAGACTTTTTCGTTTTTTATTACGACACTTGCATTCATAAGTCTTTCTTATTGACGATTTACCTCTATATCTTTACAAGTCTTCTGTTGATGATAACTAGGATCTTTTTGTTGTTCTTCAATGATTAATTTGCATCTTTTCGTTCTTCTTGTTGATTTCGTCAATTTGTAATCTTTTGCTAAAGTCTCTTCTTGTTGATGATTAATTTGTATCTTTTTTGGCAAGTTCCTTCTTGCTGATGACAACTTGTGCCTTTTTTGGCAAGTCTCTTCTTGCTGATTGACTAATTTGTATCCCTTTTGGCAAGTGTCTTTCTTGCTGACACGGCACTCAGTGTCTTTTAGCGGCAAGCCTTTCTTGCACAGTACGACAATTTGTACCTTTTTTGGCAAAGTCTTTCGTTGCTGATGATCAATTTGTATCTTTATGTAGAAGTCTTTCTTGCTGATGATCAATTGGCATCTTTTTTTGGCAAGTCTCTTCTTGCTGATGACAATTTACCAGCATCTTTTTGTGGCAAGTCTTTCATGCTGATTGACGTGAATTGCATCTTTTCCGGCGAGTCTTTTTCTTGCTGATGACAACCGTACCTTTTTGGCAAAGTTCCTTCTTGCTGATGACAATTGCGTACCTTTTCTGTGCAGACCCTTCTTGCTTGATGACAGGCCTGCATCTGGCGCAGTTGCTTCCTCCTTTACGTGCTGATGACAATTGTATCTTTTTGCAGAGTCTTTCTTGCTGATGACAATTGTATCTTTTTGGCAAGTCTTTCTTGCTGATGACAATTTGTATCTTTGCAGATCTTTCTTGCTGATGACAGATCGTATCTTTTTTGGCAAGTCTTTCTTGCTGATGACAATTGTGTATCTTTTTGGCAAGTCTTTCTTGCTGATGACAATTTGTATCTTTTTTGGCAAGTCTTTCTTGCTGATGACAACTTGTATCTTTTTGGCAAGTCTTTCTTGCTGATGACAATTGTATCTTTTTTGGCAAGTCTTTCTTGCTGCAGTGACAATTTGTATCTTTTTTGGCAAGTCTTTCTTGCTGATGACCTTAATTGTATCTTTTTCTAGCAAGTCTTTCTTGCTGATGACAATTGGTATCTTTTTTTGGCAAGTCTTTCTTGCTGATGACAATTGTATCTTTTTTGGCAAGTCTTTCTTGCTGATGACAATTGTATCTTTTTTGGCAAGTCTTTCTTGCTGATGACAATTTGTATCTTTTTGGCAAATCTTCTTGCTGATGACAATTTGTATCTTTTTGTAAGTCTTTCTTGCTGATGACAGCTTGTATCTTTTTTGGTAAGTCTTTCTTGCTGATGACAATTGTATCTTTTTGTGAGTCTTTCTTGCTGATGACAATTGTATCTTTTTTGGCAAGTCTTTCTTGCTGATGACAATTTGTATTCTTTGGCAAGTCTTTCTTGCTGATGACAATTTGTATCTTTTTTGGCAAGTCTTTCTTGCTGATGACAATTCGTATCTTTTTTGGCAAGTCTTTCTTGCTGATGACAATTTGTATCTTTTTTGGCAAGTCTTTCTTGCTGATGACAATTTGTATCTTTTTTGGCAAGTCTTTCTTGCTGATGACAATTGTATCTTTTTTGCAAGTCTTTCTTGCTGATGACAATTTGTATCTTTTTTGGCAAGTCTTTCTTGCTGATGACAATTGTATCTTTTTTGGCAAGTCTTTCTTGCTGATGACAATTTGTATCTTTTTTGGCAAGTCTTTCTTGCTGATGACAATTGTATCTTTTTTGGCAAGTCTTTCTGTTGATGACAATTTGTATCTTTTTTGGCAAGTCTTTCTTGCTGATGACAATTTGTATCTTTTTTGGCAAGTCTTCTTGCTGATGACAATTTAGTATCTTTTGGCGTCTTTCTTGCTGATGACAATTTGTCTTTTTTGGCAAGTCTTTCTTCTGATGACAATTGGTATCTTTTATGATCTTTCTTGCTGATGACAATTTGTATCTTTTTTGGCAAGTCTTTCTTGCTGATGACAATTTGTATCTTTTTGGCAAGTCTTTCTTGCTGATGACAATTGGTATCTTTTTTGGCAAGTCTTCTTGCTGATGACAATTGTATTTTTTTGGCAAGTCTTTCTTGCTGATGACAATTTGTATCTTTTTTGTGCAAGTCTTTCTTGCTGATGACAATTTGTATCTTTTGGCAAGTCTCTTTGCTGATGACAATTGGTATCTTTTTTGCAAGTCTTTTCTTGCTGATGACAATTTGTATCTTTTTTGGCAAGTCTTTCTTGCTGATGACAAGGGTATCTTTTTTGGCAAGTCTTTCTTGCTGATGACAATTTGTAGCCTTTTTTGGCAAGTCTTTTCGTTGCTCATGACAATTTGTGGTCTTTGGCAGCTCCTTTCTGTTGATGACACCAGATCTTTTGGCAAGTCTTTCATGCTGATGACAATTTGTATCTTTTTTGGCAAAAGTCTTTCTTGCTGATGACAATTGGTATCTTTTTTGGCAAGTCTTTCTGTTGATGACAATTGCATCTTTTTTGGCAAGTCTTTCGTTGATGACAATTAGTATCTTTTTTGGCAAGTCTTTCTTGCTGATGACAATTTGTATCTTTTTGGCAGAGTGCTTTCTTGCTGATGACAATTTGTATCTTTTTTTGGCAAGTCTTCTTGCTGATGACAATTGGGCTCTTTTTTGGCAAGTCTTTCTTGCTGATGACTAACTGGCATCTTTTTTGGCAAGTCTTCTTGCTGACGACAATTGTCTTCATGTTCTTCTTGTTGGTTTATCAATTGCACTTTTCATATGTCTTCGATGACGACACTTGTATCTTTTTGTGGTACGTCTTTCTTGCTGA
Organism: Ixodes ricinus; assembly: GCA_037355805.1. NCBI lineage: Eukaryota > Metazoa > Arthropoda > Arachnida > Ixodida > Ixodidae > Ixodes > Ixodes ricinus. The sequence goes on along the minus strand of JAZHYW010010229.1, from coordinate 38,579 downwards.
TGACAATTTGCATCTTTTTTGGTAAGTCTTCTTGCTCATGACAATTGGTATCTTTTTTGGCAAGTCTTTCTTGCTGATGACAATTGTATCTTTTTTGCAAGTCTTGTTGATGACAATTGTGTTCTTTTGGGTAAGTCTTTCCTTGGGATGACACTTGTATCTTTTGGTAAGTCTTCTTGTTTACTTATTTGGCTCGTCTTTCATGTGCCTTTCGTTGATGATACTCAGTGCCTTTTTGGCAAGTCTTTCTGTTGATGACACTTGTTGATTTGCAAGTCTTGTTGATGATAATTGTATCTTTTTGGCAAGTCTGCTTGTTGATTACTAATTAGATCTTTACAAGTCTTCTTCTTGTTGATGATACTCAATTTTTTTGGCAAGTCTTCTGGGGTTTGTTTCATACCGGCGGTCTTTTCGGCAAGTCTGTTTCTGTTGATGATAATTGTATCTTTTTGGTAGCTCCTTTGTTGATGACAATTTGTATCTTTTTGGTAAAATCTTTTCGTTGATGCCATTTCACTAGATTTTTGCAAGTCTTTTCTGTTGATGATAATTTGTATCTTTTTGGTAAGTTTTCTTGGTTGACGACACTTGTATCTTTTTTGGTGCCCTCTTCTGGTGTTGATACGGTTTGTATCTTTTTGCAAGCCTTTGGTTGATTTTATACTATATCTTCAAGTCTTTCTGTTGATGACACTTGTATCTTTTTGTAGTGTCTTTCTTGTTGATGACACTTGTGTATCTTTGGTGTCTTTCTTGTTGATGACACTTAGGATCTTTTATGTTTGTTGATGATTAATTGGTGGTCTTTTGGCAAAGTCTTTCTTGCTGATGATGACTTGATCTTTTTTGGTGCAAGTCTTTCTGTTGATGACAATCTTCATATCTTTGGTAAGTCTTCTTGGTTGATACACTGTATCTTTTGTAGTTCTTCTTGTCGATGATAATCTTGCATCTTTTTGGCGTCTTCTTGTTGATGATTACCAGGTATCTTTTGCAAGTCTTTCTTGTTGATACCTATCTTTTTTGGCAAGTCTTTCTTGTTGATGACACCTGTATCTGGCGTCTTCTTGTCGATGATTGTATCAATCTTTAGCAAGTCTTTCGTCGATGACAATTGGCAACTTTGGTAGTCTTCTTGTTGATGATACTGTATCTTTTAAGTCTTTCTGCTTTCGATGATACCAGACCTTTTGGTAAGTTCTTCTTGTCTTGATGACAATTTGTATCTTTTTTGGCAAGTCTTTCTTGCTTGATGATAATTGGTATCCTTCTCTTCTTCCGCAGCAAGTCTTTCTTGTTGATGATAATTGTATCTTTTTTGGTAAGTCTTTTCTGTTGATGACAAATTGTATCTTTTTTGGCAAGTCTTTCTGTTGATGATTAATTTATAGATCTTTTGGCAAGCTTTCAAGTTGATGATAATTGGTATCTTTTAAGTGTCTTTTCTGTTGATGATAATTTGTATCTTTAAGTAAGTCTTTCTGTTGATGATAATTGGTAATTTCTTTTGGCAAGTCTTCGCTTCTTGTTGATGATACTTGTATCTTTTTTGGTAAGTCTTTCTTGTTGATGACAATTGGTATCTTTTTTGCAAGTCTTTCTTTGTTGATGATAATTTGTATCTTTTTTAAGTAGCCTTTTCTGTTGATGATACCTGTATCTTTTTTGGCAAGTCTTTTCTTGTTGATGACAATTGGTATCTTTTGGCAAGTCTTTTGCTGATGACAAACGGTATCTATAAGTCTTCTTGTTGATTATCAATTGGCATCTTTGCAAGTTCTGTTGATGACAATTTGTATCTTTTTTGGTGTCTTTGTTGTATGACAATTGGTATCTTTTTCATAAGTCTTTCTTGTTGATGACAATTTAGACCTTTTTGCAAGTTTTTCTGTTGATGATTAATTGCATCTTTTTGTTGTAGTTTTCTTGTTGATGACAATTTAGATTCCTTTTTTGTATGCGTCTTCTTTGCTGATGATTAATTGTATCTTTTTTGGTAAGTCTTTCTTAGTTGATGATAATTGGTATCTTTTTTGTTAAGTCTTCTGTTGATGATTGTATCTTTTTTGCGTCTTTCTGTTGATGGATAATTGTATCTTTTTTTGGCAAGTCTTTCTGTTGATGACTAATTTGTATTCCATGCGTCTGTTGATGACAATTTATCTTTTTTGCAGTCTTTCTTGTTGATGATAATTGTATCTTTTTTGGCAAGTCTTTCTGTTGATGATACCTGTATCTTTTTTTGGTAAGTCTTTCTTGCTTTTTGATGATTAAATTTGTATTTTTTGCAAGTCTTTCTCTCTTTGCTGATGATCAATTGGCATCTTTTGGTAAGTCTTTGTTGATGATTAACTCTAGGTATCTTTTTGGCAAGTCTTTTCTGTTGATGACAATTGGTATCTTTTGGGCAAGTCTTCTTCTGTTGATGATTAATTGGTATTCTTTTTGCAAGTCTTTTCTGTTGATGACAATTGGTATCTTTTTGGCAAGTCTTTCTGTTGATGACAATTTGTATCTTTTTTGCGTCTTTTCTGTTGATGACAATTGGTATCTTTTTTGGCAAGTCTTTCTTACAGATGACAATTGTATCTTTTGGCAAGTCTTTCTGCTTGATGAATACTTCCTGTATTTTGCAAGTCTTTCTGCGATGGACAATTGTATCTTTTTTGGCAAGTCTTTTCCTGCTGATGACACTAAGTATCTTTTTTTGGCAAGCCTTTTCTGCTGATGATACTATATCTATGTTCTTCTGTTGATGACACTTGTATCTTTTGGTGTTCTTCTGTTGATGCATTAATTATACTCCATAAGTCTTTTCATGATGACACTAGGATCTTTTTTATAAGTCTTCTTGTTGATGACACTTGTAGGATCTTTTTTGGTGTCTTCTTCTTGTTGATGATACCATATCTTTTTTGGCAAGTCTTTTCGGTTGGATATTTAATTGGTGTCTTTTGGCAGTCTTGTTGATGACAATTTTAGGATCTTTTTTGTATAAAGCTCTTCGGCTTTATTTACTTGGAATAAAAGTATCTGTTCTTCTGTTGATGATTACTGTATCTTTTTTGGCAAGTCTTCTCGTTGATGACACTTGTATCTTTTTTGCAAGCTCTTCTGCTGATGACAATTGGTATCTTTTGGTGCTTCTCCTCTTGTTGATGATTAATTGTATCTTTTCTTCTGTTGACATAATGGGTATCTTCTTTGGCAAGCCCTTCTCGCTTCGGATGACATCATCTTTTTTGCAAGTCTTTTCTAGTTGATGATTAATTGGTATCTTTTTTGGTGTCTCTTTGTTGATGCATTAATTTGTATCTTTTTGCAAGTCTTTCTGGTTGGATGATTACTTGTATCTTTTGCAAGTCTTTCTGTTGATGACAATTTGCATCTTTTTGGCAGTCTTTCTTGTTGATGACACTTGCGGGCCTTGGTAAGTCTTTCTGTTGATGATAATTTGTATCTTTAAGTGTCTTTTCGTTGATGACATTGGTATCAATTTTTTTGGCAAGCTCCTTTCTTGCTGATGATGTAATTTGGGTATTCCTTTTGCAAGTCTTCTTGGTTGAATGACAATTGTATCTTTTTGGTGAAGTCTTCTTGTTGATGATAATTGGCATCTTTTCATGTCTTTCTTTACGATATACTGGTATCTTTTTCATAAGTCCTTCTGTTGATGATAATTTGCATCTTTTTGGCAAGTCTTTCAGTTGATGCATTAATTTGCATCTTTTTGGCAAAGTCTCTTCATGATGATAATTTAGGATCTTTTCTTTATAAGTTTGTTGATGATAATTTGTATCTTTTACAAAGCCTTTCTTGTTGATGATAATTGTATCTTTTTTGCGTCTTTCGTTGATGATACTGGTATCTTTGCGTCTTTCTTCTTGCTGATGACAATTGTATCTTTTTTGGCAAGTCTTTCTTGTTGATGACAATTGTATTCTTTACAAGTCTTTCGTTGATGATTAATTGGTATCTTCTTTTGGCAAGCTTCTTCTGTTGATGACAATTAGATCTTTTTTGGCAAGTCTTCTTGTTGATGATAATTATATCTTTACAAGTCTTCTTGTTGATGACACTTTGTATCTTTATGTTTTGTTGATGATTACTTGTATCTTTTTGGCAAGTTTCTTCTGTTGATGATAATTGGTGCATTCTTTAAGTGTCTTTCTGCTGATGATGTTCCTGTATCTGCAGTCTTTCTTGCTGATGATAATTTGTATCTTTAAGGTAAAGTCTTTCGTTGATGATATCTGCATTTTTTGGCAAGTCTTTCTTGCTGATGACAATTGGTATCTTTTGCAAGTCTTTCGTGTTGATGATAATTGGTATCTTTTTTGGTGCCTTTCTGTTGGAGATAATTGGTAATCTTTTTTGGCAAGTCTTTGTTGATGACAATTGGTATCTCTTTTTTTGGCAGTCTTTTCTGTTGATGACAATTGCATCTTTTGGCAGTCTTTTCCTTGTTGATGATACTCAGGAATCTTTTTAAGTGTCTGTTGATGACACTATATCTTTTGATGGTTCTTTGTCGATGATTAATTATATCTTTTTTTTTTTTCTTCTTTGTTGATGACACTTTATCTTTTTGGCAAGTCTTTCTTGTTGATGACACTATATCTTTACAAAAGTCTTTCTGTTGATGATTAACTTGCATCTTTTTGGCGTCTTTCTTGTTGATGAGGATAATTGTACCTTTTTTGGCAAGTCTTTCTGTTGATGACAATTTGTGGCCTTTTTTTGGTGTCTTCTGTTGATGGATAATTGCATCTTTTTTGCGTTCTTCTGTTGATTACTTTCAATTGGTATTCTTTTGGTAAGCCTTCTTGTTGATGACACTTGTATCTTTTTGGTAAGTCTTCTTGTTGGATATCCTTGTATCTTTTGGTAAGTCTTTCTGTTGATGACAATTGTACTTCCTTTTGGCAGCCCTTCTGTTGATGACAATTGGTATCTTCTTTTGGCGTGTTCTTCTCGCTGATGACAATTTATCTTTTGGCAAGTCTTTCTTGTTGATGATTAACTTGTGGCCTTTTGGCAAGTCTTTGTTGATGACAATTGTATCTTTTTGGCAAGTCTTTTCTGTTGATGATACTGTATCTTTTTTGCGTCTTTCTTGGTTGATGACAATTTGTATCTTTTTGGCAAGTCTTTCTTGTTGGATGACAATTGGTATCTTTTGCTAAAGTCTTCTGCTGATGACACGGTATCTTTGGCAAGTCTTTCTTGTTGGGATGACAATTTGTATCTTTTTTGGCAAGTCTTTCTGTTGACGACACGTAGGCCTTTTTTGGCAAGTCTTTCTTGCCAGATGACAATTGGTATCTTTTTTGGCAAGTCTTCTTTGTTGATGATTAACAATTGGTATCTTTTTTGGCAAGTCTTCTCTTCGGCGATGACAATTTCGTGCATTCTTGCAGTCTTTCTGTTGTGATGACACTTGCACTTTTTATGTTCTTCATTGACGACACTGTATATCTTTTCAGCGCCTTCTTTGCTGATGAATAATTATATCTTTAATAAGTTCTTCTGTTGATATGAATTAATTTGTATCTTTTTTATGTTCCTTCTGCTGATGACACTAGGATCTTTTAATGCAAGTCTTTCTGGTTGATGACAATTGGTATCTTTTTTGCAAGTCTCTTCTTGTTGATGACAATTTGTATCTTTTGTAAAGCCTTGTTGATGACAATGATCTTTTTTGCAAATTTTGTTGATGACACTGGTATCTTTACAAGGCTCTTCTTGTTGATGACAATTGCATCTTTTTTGTCGTCTTTTCTTGCTTCATTACGAATGTATCTTTTTTACAGTCTTTCGTTTTCCATGATACCTTGTATCTTTTTTGCGCTGCCATGTAAATTGTTCCAGGCTTTGCTCTGTGGGTTCTTGTTCTAACAATTTAACATCTTCATTAAAGGAATGTACTTCCCCTCAACAAACTCGGAAAATATCTTCGTCGTAGTTCAAAATAGCTTAGTTCTGGCGATCCATAATATCTTAAATGATAATCGTAATCTTGCGCCCATCCTGGTGGTCGGTTTTCGTTATAAATGGCCCACTCAGCAAGCGTCGATAGCTTCGTTTGTCGGCATATCCAACGCACCGTGACGCAGCGGTTGCCCCCAAGACGAGGCTACGCGCAGGCTGGGCATCGCCGAGCGTGATGGCCTAGTTTGCCCAGCCCGCCGCTGCTGTTTCAGCCCTGGCGACGTAACTTTCATAACTTTGCAGATGTAAATGGGAAGCGACTTTGCGACACGTTAATTCCTTTGTAAAGAGGGAGTTCTCCTTTCGTCGTGGCCGGAGGCGAGATTTGATTCTCCGGCTTACTACGTCATAGGTCTTGACGAGCACAAAAAACTTTTTCAGGCTAAATTTACATCCACTAAAATTTTCACTGTTTAATTCAGTTTCAAACCTTTTCGGTGATTTTATCAAGATATTATGGCGCTTGCGACATTTAAAAAAAAAAAAAACACACTAAAAAAATTGTGCCGAAATTTACAGAACTTTTAAGAAATGGCCAAGAGACGACGGACACTTTGAAGTTGTTTTTATATGTTTTTATGGTAAAGAGTACAGAGGTTTTGATCCAGCCAGTACCAGCAGCTAAATATTTTAATCCGTTTGATTTTTTTTTCCTAGAAATTTTTTTCAGTTTTCCGGCTCCCCCCAAGCTCGTGCGCTAATTAGCGAAATTTTTGTTTGTTTAATGATGATGTACTGCGAATGCCCTACTCCTTTCATTTTCAGGTTTAGTAGTTTGAGCTTGATTTTTTAGCAGCGTTTGCTTGTTTATGTGTCTGTAAAGCGATCAGGTAATTGAAGTAGTCAGTAAATGGCAGAGTTAGCCCTTCATGTTGCAGTACACTGGCAATAATGAAGTAACGATATAAATCACAATATATTTCGAAGGTAAGCTACAGGCACTTTTCACACGATCTTTCATGATGCTCTTCATTCCCTACAGAGCGTTTTTTAACTGGTATGCGTTCCTCCCAGCTTTATAGGGTGACCAGGAGGCGCATTAGTTTTTACGGAAACGGCAGCAACAGATTGTAGAAAAGCAGTCGCCGTAGTAACTGATCACTCGCTGACGAGCTGTTTCACTCTGACACAATCAACCCGGCAAAGCACTTATTTCCATCGGTCTTACAGCCGCACATTACTTCACTCAGAGAAATGACTCAGGATGACGTCTCGAAAGAGCGCGTTTTTGCACGACGATACCGCCATTTTTAATTTCAAATTCGGGAAATGTACATCGTGGGAAGTCGGGAGTTATGCTTCCCGCGGAAAATACAAGTACATGTTCAGAGAATTTACTTAAAGTAAAGTACAATCTTTTCTCAACAGTAGTAATTTTAAGTACCACGTACATAGAGTAGCTTCCCAACACAGCTTGCTTGTTCTTTTTTTTTTATATATATAGAACGTTGCTGGAATTATTACAGGCCTCTCGAACGATCTTTTGAATCTTTTGAAGATTCAGCATACTCTGAAAGTTTTGGAGCAAAGCGCATACGCAAAATGCGCATCTTAGCAGCTACCCTTTAGCGCGCGATTCTTCGAGTACAGCAACAAAGCTACGGGAGCAGCTCAGATCAGCCTCGAGCAGGTGCTGCACTTTTGTTGCATCCCTTTCTTTGAGCGAGGCCGTGCAGTGTGCGTGCACCTCCTGTAGTGGGCGAGAGATTCTACGTTGGTGAGATAGCGGGGGACCAGCTCCTTTCTTTCAAATGGGGTCAAGTCTCCCGAGCTTACTTCGTGGGACACGGAGAAACGTGCCAGTCTTCGGCGCTGATCCCGCATTTACTCGGCCTTTCTTCTTTGCGTCGTGTCTGTTCTCCTGCCCGCCTCGTAGCAACGTTGGCTGCAGAGGGGTAGCGGGGGTCTTGTGAAAATTCTGGCTGGCTTCGGACTCTCCAAACCATTTTCCCGCCCTCATTCCTATGCACCTGCTACGCTCCCTTGCAAAATATCAGCTGATCTTCCAACATCTTATCTCTTTGTGCAGCAATGTTTTGTTGACAGGCAAAACAACCACTAGAATTCGAAAGTAATTTGTAAACTTGAGTAGAAGTTACCCCACAAAACGCAATTAAGCCAAACTACTAATTACCGGAACTGAAAATCTAATTGACGGCTACTAAACTACCAGAACAGTAGTTAAAACTACAGTAACTTGAGTAGAATAGTTGAACTACGCACAAAGTCTGTATACTGCGTCGGCCGAGAAAACCGAACCTTGTCTTTTGCACCGCAAAAATATAACTTGGATTGATAATGGACGAGCTCAAACTCCGTCATGAACGTAGTCCCAGCCGTTCGAGCAAGATGCAAAAAGTGCTCAACACGAACCGTTATCTTAGTCAAAAGGTTATTAGCGATTTTCAAAAAACTCAATGGTAAAAATGGCGGCCGACGAAAGCTCTCAACATGGCTGGTCGAAGTACAGGAACCGAGCGTGAAAAGACTGTAGGCCCCATTTTCCGACTTGAAATTCTGTGAAAATCACTTATAACTTTCGAATACGATAATGGTTGGTTCCAAAACTTTGGTATCTTGCTCGAGCGGCTGAAGCTACAGTTCTGATCGTGGGAGCTTGGAGCTCTCCACGACGTTTAGTGTATTTTTGCGGTGAAAAAACAAGGTTCGGCTTTACCCGCGGGACACCCGGTATACTTGCACGACCTTATAGGTCCAGACTTGCCGCCAGACGCCACGAGCTGATGGCACCAATCAGACGGCCGCGAAAAACGCACCATCATGGCGCAGTCTGCTGTGTTTATGTACAGACGGCCGCAATATAAGCTGGGACAGCCGAGTGCTATGGACGAAAAGGGTAAAATGCTGCACGCGTGCTTCCAGTATGGTGCAACAGTGGAACCTGCTGCCATATGCTACCCGCTGGGAGCGGGGCAGTCTATCCAAGCTCCCGATTAATAGCTTGCTGCAGCATGGACTCCCGACATGGCATTTTTACTGTGTATTCAGGCATATTGCCCTGTACCAGTTCGTCACCGTTGACTGTTCGTGTTCTATCATCGCTGAACCAATCACAAAGCAGAAAAGGCCTCAGTGACCTCGAACTTTTGACGCTTCTTGAATCGGTCCCTTGTGGGCTCGTAGCGTCGGCTGCGCTTCGAACTTAAGCTTGAAATCAGAGTATACTGTTCTGGGGCTGAAAAAAGGCAGAATAAAATGCCAAAAAGCAGCGGTAGGATTTTACCGCCTTAAAGAGATGCTATACAACGTAATTTCGGCGCTTTCTTATTTGCTGGTCAATTCGTGTCTGGGCGGTGAGCAGTACCACACCAGGACGCACCGATCTCTGCGTTGAACAAGGCATCGAAAAAAGGCGTTTTAAAAACGAATTAAACGAGTAGCACATGAGCACCTGATGGATGTCGCAAGCAAGTCTCGTTTGTAATGACCGCTCCGGGGAACCTTGACAGGTAGGGACGACGACTGTCTCGCCTCCGGCCACCACGAGAGGAGAGGGAAACAGGAACTCCCTCCTCCCCGAGACTCTCTTTATGTATCCCGAACGTCTCTCTGTCCCTCTACAAGATTACAGAAGACTTACCCGTCACCAAATTCGTATAAAGCAGCTTGGGGTCAGTTGCAGTGGCCCCCATTGCTGGCGTGCTTCGGCCGCTTCATATGGCCTCTTGACGTCAGCCACGCCGCAGCTTTGCTCGTCCCGAGACAAACTACGTCACGATTGCGGCGGACATGACGTGTACTCTGCTGGCTGCCTCCGAGCGCTTGCCAGAGGGGGCCGTTTATAACGAAAAATTCAGCCATCAGGCACAAAACACAAACGTGCAATTGTCATTTACTTGTATTGTGGATAATATTGCAGCTCCATTTCTGAACACGACGGGGTATATTTCAAACTTGGTCGAAGTATCCCTTTAATGTCAGCAGTCATTCTGTTCATACATCACCTAAAAAGACGCGATGCTCTGCTATGACACGATGTCGGAATTAACTCCGGCCGCGTCTCGAGCATGTTGGAAGCATGTTGCTCCTGCTACGCTTTGAACATGTGTGCAGACAGTTTGTGTATCACCAAAGACCGTCGCACAAGAAAGAGACATGTAATGTCTGCAGCCAGTCTTTTGATGTTGTATTGGCAGTGTGAACGCGGCTTAATGACATGGTTCACACATATTGAGTTTTAGTGCGCATGAGATGCGTTCGTTCCCTGGCAACCGCTTCACGACGAGAGAAACACACAGGCACACTGGCGCCACCTATCGGGTAACACTCGAACTGAGTATAACAAGAAAACTGGAGGTTTTGCAGTATTTGCGAGATAAAAGTCTACGCACTCATCTATGAAAAATTGTGGCTTTTAACATTGTCAAATTTATTTAATTCTCACAACGAAAAAAAAAAAAGATCCGTAAAAATAATAAAAAATATATACACGCGGAATGGGAACGTTCCTACCGATAGATGGCACCAGCGAGTAAGGCGTTAGAGAGAAACGAAACGTAGATGTGTGAACACATGCCCTTAAGAGTAGGAAGTTCGTTATAAAGACCTCGTTTCCTTGAAAACACTATTTATTTTCACCGAGAAGAGTATGCCAGCTTGCTCCTCCCCAAAATGTTTTGCCTTTCCCTAATCTAACGGGTATTTTCTCTAATCCATCGGCTTCCTTCCCTAATCCAACAGTCTTGGCCCTCCCTCGTCAACATCGCTCCGTACCTGTTAACGCTTTCAAGTGGAATACACCGCGCGCTTTTCTTCCGTACTCCGCGAAGTGTCTTCCCCGTTTCCTGCCAACATAAACTAGGGAAAGAAAGAGGAAAAGGAGGAAAGTGAAAGGGGGAGAGAAAGGAGGGCAATAAATGGAACCGAGAGGAGTGTGTAGTTTATTATTGTACCGTCAGAAGGCTTAGACTGGATTATTTTATGCTAAAACCCGCACTGAGGAAAGGGGGAAGGGGAAAGGGGCCTACGTATAGTTTGCCGAATCGATCCGATGGAGAGGAGGTGAATCGAATTGGGGATGAGGAGAAAAGGGGAATGGGAGAGAGTAGGTGGAGAGGGTCACGCTTCTCCCCTAGCTTGAATTTTGGGGGAAAAGAAGGAAAGAAGGATAGGGTGGAAGGAAGGAAGGTGGAATCAATCTGCTTTGCTTAGATAAATTTAGAAACGAAATGACTCGGTCTTTTTTTGTGTGTGTGTGTGTAGCTTTCGCGTTGTTTGCATTTTCTCGAGTTGTTTTTGTTTTGCTTGTTATTTCGTCTAGGGTTTCATCTCTGCCTTGGTTATAAATGAGCTTTAAAGACGGTCCAAAACGAAGCACAGCGAAGCCGGCGCAGGAATTGTGCGATGTGCGTATAAAACGACGGCGATGTGCCGCGGATTTGGGCATCAGACTTCGGTTTAATGGAAACGCCGGTTATTGACACAAGTTTCTGGGCATCTTATCCGGCTTGTGCATGTTGTGCCGCCTGCTTTCTGTGAGGCATCGGTGGGCGCTCGCAACTCGGTAAAATCGTTATATGCTGTGGCCTCAAAGTGCCACGATTGGCGATCATTGGGGGATCGAATTGGGACAAAAACTGCCGATAATTTATTTGTTTGTTTGTTTTTTGTTACGTGCGCTTTTGATACAATCCAATGGAGGTTTTTTTTCGGCTTTGACCAGTATTTATTTGTAAAGGGCTCATTGAAGGATGCACTACGTAAAATTTATAATCTCTACAAAATAAATATTGCGTGATGACGCAAGCACTTGTTCACAAAGGTAATCAAAATTACAACAGGGAGACACGAGAAATGAACTTTCCTGCGTTAAACTTGCCCAGATCCACATCACTTATTCTAACAGGTCGCTTGCATTAAAAGGAGTAAAACTATAATAAGCGCCAAACGTCCTAACTGCAGTTTTGGCGCATAATTAATTCTCCAGACACGTCAAAAATATTCTGCTCAACTTTATCGCATTTGTTATACAGTTACAAAAAATACGAATTTATATAATAAGCGAACAACATGTCAGAAGTCCTAAGGCTTTGCAGTCATCCATAATATCGAAGAATGTACGCAGTTTGGGACTTTAAACCGGAGTGGGTACTTTAAGGAGAACAGGAACTCGCGAACCGAATTGATCACAAGTCGCCAGTTTATGTGACATCACGAGTGACAATATCCGGAACGTGTATAAGAGAAAACGACTGCATAATCAACGAGATGCGTTTCTGCTTCTGAATAATCGACGTAATACTTTGGAACGAAGCATACGGGCAAGCTCTCTCCAAATAATAATAAAGACAGACGATAGATAGATACAGCCGAAAGCTCGGTTGATTCTTTTGTACTTAATTTGCTTTCTCTACGTTATATGCCTTTAGTTCAGTTGGTCATGCGTTTCTTTGAATGTTTTATGGTTCGTGCGCTGCGCGAATCTAATATTTTTGAGGCATGTTCAGACTGTTTTCTTTTTATCTCATTATTATTTAAATTTGTTAAGTTTGCCTTTCTTTTCGTGTTGTCGTTGCGCTCTCTGCATTGCGCTTAATACGGTACGCGGACATTTCCCTAATGTAAGAAAGGATATATCGTTATATAGGGAGGAGGGGAGAGGGAGGCACACCAAACAAAAGAAAGAGAGAGGAGAGAGAAAGAAATAATGGATTCAAGGCGTAATGAGGTTCAGTCAAAAATCGGCTCTCGTTTGTCGTAAATTACCCGTGCCTGCTTGGGAAAGGGGGGTAGGGTGGTGAAGGAGGAGGGACCTTCACTCTCGAATAAATGTTTTAGCCTGATATCGAGGAGGATGAGGGGAAGGGTGTTTCTTTTAGAGTTGATGTACTTCTTTTAGTGAAGGTATTTGCTTGGAAAGCTTCCTCGTGGCAGTCGTTACCTGACCATTCGGTTTGTTTTTCTCTTTTCGAAGCGATCTCGAGAAACAACGATGTTGTGCCTTTGCTCAGCTCTAATGTTGCATTACTTGGTCGAGATAAATGCGACCCGCATTATAATCTTATTTTCTGCGCTTTGTGCCCCTTTTTGTCCCGTGTTGATCGATGCGTTATGTTGTTTTTGTTTGTTTTATATTATTGTAGAGATCGGTGGGATTTTAGACGCTCTAAGATCAACCCCACGTTTAATCCTCGTTTTGCTGTGCCTTTATCTTTAGTAGCTGGCCTTGAAATAAAGAACAATGTGAAATTATATATATACAACAAAAATGTGTTTCAATAAAGTGTCTGTCACCATTTCAAACGCGCTCACGGAAAAAAGAAAGAAAAAGAAGGTTGTGACGTGCGGTTTTAAAACTCAGCAGTAATGCTCTTATTCGTCGAAACTAAAATAGCAGGGAAACACACTTTATGAATTCGCTTCACTCGGCATTTTCGGGTTGTGTTCGGCTTACTTTGACCCGAATTATTCTCTCCATTCGCAACTCGAAGGGAGGTGGCGCCACCCAGCGGAGAAGACGCGAAGGAGAGGAGAGGGGATCTGCCGCCTATCCAAGTGTGCAGCGAAAGTTTGTGTGGACTGGCAATCGATATGTAAAACAGAACAAAATGCAAGCCGGTGAAGTTTCGAATAAACACAGCCCTATATAAACATCCTACAAAAAATAATTGCTTTCTTATGAGATCTTAGATAAGACGCGCGTGTCCACACCGGGGTGAGCACTGCGCTTGCGCAGAAAGCATATCCTGGGAAAAGTGAAGCGTCTGCGCATGCGCAGTGGCGACAGCAGCGCCACCGCACTGACGTGGCGCCAAAATGCTAAAACAATCTATTGCGCACAGAAAAAAGGTGTTCCTACTATTTTTGTTTGTTCGCCACCTCTCAAAACAAAACTTTTACAGAAACGAGCAAGACGTAAACCGTCCTTCGAGAAGTATCCAAATTGATTGTACAAACATTTTACCAGTAGCTCATAGACTGTATAATCTAGGAACCTAAATTCGCATGCGCCAAGTAATAATGACGCAAACAAATAAAAATTAAAAAACCTTACTTACATTGAAACCGCGAGGTTTGGGTTTCGAACTTCGCATCATCGCTTCAATGCGGGAGCCATCGTTTCAACAAGTACCCAAAAAGCCGCGCTCTCACGGCTGACCATCATACAAAAGGCAGTGTGCAGCAGACACTGTCTCATGCGTGTTTCTTCCTTGTTTCAGGGACCCGTCACGTCGGTCCCACGAGAACATGCTCTGCAGAGATGCTCAAGCATGTTCGAAGGTAACGGGCTTCGAGCATGCTTCACTCGTGCCCGCGGATGATTCTGTTCATCGTGCGTTAGCCAACACCTCGCCTTTCGCGTGATGTGGTGGGAACACGTGTGAGTGCGGCTGCCTCTTTGGAGACGAAAGACAACAAAACCGCAGGATCCTAGCCTCGCATAGGGTTGCGGTCAGTCGTACCGCAAGCCGAAGCATTTTGTGTACCCTTTTTCTATAGTACTATAACGGGACAAATACGATGGTGAACTGTCCATGTCCATGTGTATAAGGAACGGAAACGCCACTTCTGGCATCACAAAGCGGCGGGGCATGTCGCTCGTCAAAAACAACCGAGAGCTCGGCGTAACTTTTGCCGCTTAAAACGCGTTTCCAACTAATGCGTGTGCGTGTACCCGTAACCTTTCTTTATATTTTTATGCTCGCCGATTTTTTGACGGCGCCATGGAGCGAGCATGTAGCGGCCGGAAAAAGGCGAGGAGCATCGCCGAACGGTTACCCATATGGTAGCGCAGAGCCACTTCTGGGGGTGACCCTTCAGCCAGCGCCAACAATACTCGTGGTGGCCTCTTCGCGAAACAACAATCAGGACGCTGTATCCTGATTGTTGTTTTACTTACGCGTCCTCAAACGTGGTCGCTCGATTTCCGCTCGATGACATCATGCGAGTGGCATGCCATCGCTGCCTGCCACGATACTGGCGGTGTTTCGGCAGCGAAGGTGGACGCGGCAGAAGCGTGTTCTGCCGAAGGTCGCTCTCTCCTGGTTGGCAGACCGCGGAAGCTTCCACAGGCTGGAGTTGGGACGCCGCGACGGTGGCGACACTCGCGGTCGCTCGTGCTTTTCGCCGGAACCTCCGCCATGAATCGCCAGGATCGCAACAGTCGACAGCGTGACACGCCGCTCCTGTGACATCATTTGCTGCCTCTTCGTGAACCCTTCTGATGCACTGGGGGGCATAGGACGCCAAACACACCAGTCGGAAACGTGTTCCAGGCACTGTAGGCATAACTAACGCTCAAGCAGTGTTATGCCTACCATTATTATTACCAACAGCAGCAGCAGCAGCAACCCTATTATCATGTTCATCGTTGTCGTGAATTTCTACAGCCATGATCCGATTGAATGTCTTGAGATCTTCGTCAACCCCAAATTACGATGTCATACGTGCTGGCGCAAAACAAGCGTCGTATACCTTCTATTACACCCTTCCCCTCCCTTCCATCACCATTATTTCCTCGTGCTGAAGAGGCAATGTCAAACAAGGAGCCGCTCGCTGCTTCGTGTTTACGTGAAATATGCGTCTTTATTGTATACGCGGCACACGAAAACAAATCGAACCTCGCAACCGACAACCCTTTGCAGTTGGAGCCCAACATGAAAGCATCGAGCAAAGTGCAAAAGAAGGTTTTCTGACCGAACCGCCCATAATAACTATTCCCTCAGCTTTGCTCCCCTCCCCCTCCCCTCCCCCTGCTTTCCTTTTTTCACCTGCTTAAAAAAATAACACGAACAAGAGAAAGAAACGCGCCCTGACACAGAGCGATTCCGTACTAACTCTGGGGAAAACGTGAAGTTGGGTAAAGCATATATCAACCTTATCTGTCAAGACGGGCTCATCGATCATTCCAGGTCCCGAAAACAAGGGAACCCCGAAATCATATCGAAAGGGGTAATGTCGGTTGTGTGCTTTTGTTTTTCAAGAACTGTAGTAAACAGCAGAGAAAAAAGAGCTCAATGTGAATTTCTGCAACCCCGTTCGAACCAACATCCAAAAGACACAAGTGACTCGACGAAGCATAATTCCGCCCGTCTAACAACTGCCATAGATAAATAAAAACAAGCACTTCTCCGCCTACCGCTATCCGCAGGGATGAACAAAAAACAAACATCAGGGGAAAACATTCCCAGCTTTGGGCGCGACTCTTCCATCATTATCATCATCATTGATACCGACATCAACGCTACCACGTGTGCGACACCGTAACCACATTCACTCCGAAGTAAAAAGAACAGACGGTGCCAAACCCCACACCTTACGACTCTGGTTTCCAAACATAAAACATGCCCGTTTTGACACTGGTATATGCGTGAGTGCCAAACACATTCACACACAACCATACTCAGGAGAGCGAGGAATAAATAAACGATACGAAAACACTGCCGCAGACCATTACTTAATGCGCTTTTGAGTGTGTTCATGGAGAACACCCCTTCTGCACGACATATGTGCGCGCAGAAGGGATCGTTCGGGGGCGCAAAGGGGAATCACGCAGTTCGTTCTCCCCCTAGGGACTCCTCCGGGAGGCATCAAATATACACTCAAAGATGGCGACCGTCTTCCTTCCAGAGCCCGCCTTTTCCCCTACCCTCCGCGCCTACGGCGTCGCTTCATCCGTGCCCGGAAATATTTCCCGTTTCCCGCATTTCCCTTTCGCAACCCTTTCCCCGGAAAACAAGCTCACAAATCTTCCCCGGCCCCTTGTACCACCCCCCTCCTTTTTCCATCGACATCAAATGCTAACAAGTGTTGGGAATCGAGGGTGGGGTGAGAACAGCGCAAGATTTAGAAATAGGGAAGAAAAAGTAAACAAAATTTAGGGAAACGGAGAAGGGTGTGTGGAAAGAGGGAACAGTAGACTGAGGTGTAGAAGTAGGCGAGGAGAAAAGGGTTGGTTTCCATGGCAACAGGGATACCGTGTTTCACTCTCTCTCTCTCTCTCTCTCTCTCTCGTTTTACCTTTCCGGCCGCTTTATGAGAACCAATGGGTAATAAGGAAAGACAGTTGGCGGAGAGGGACAAGTGGAAAAGGGTGCTAGGGAAGAAGAAAGAAATTAAAAGTGTAAGCACGACACTCTAGATACAAAATGCGTTTTTGTCAAATGCGCGCGTGAATAGAAGGACGGGATTTTCGGAGCGGAACTGACAGCCACAGTTTTCGATGAGACGTGCTGCCCGTCGTCCCACTGCCACACCACGAGGTACTTACTACAGCTCGCAAGTGCCAACTAAAAGTAACTATATTTTAAAATAGACTACGGCAGTGTCTAAAAACACAAATAAGATGCTGTCGACATTTCCGAAAAATTACATGATGCACTGAGTTCAATTACAACGAGCTTTCCAAAAACACCTGTGCTATTAATGAGGGATTTTGATTATCCTAACATTGTTTGAAGCCCGAGTGAAGTGCTTTCCGAATTTCATTTGCTCCGAATAGTTCATAAGCCAACTAGGGTTACGTCTACTGCATCTAACATCTTAGACTTTATCCTAACTACTGTGCCCAACTTGATCGTTTCAATCAATTATTTTCCAGGTCTTAGTGACCATTTGTTGTTGCGTTTTACCCTGTGTGTTCCGTTAGGTTGTGCCAGAAAATAAAAGAAAGTGATTCAATATTTCAGCAAAGCCGATTTCGATGTCATTAACATTGAATTAGGCAATTACTTAGATGTCCAATTTCGAGACAATTCTGGGAGCATCCTGTCGAAACCAATTGGACACTTTAAAAAAAAAGTGATATCACTTACTAGAAAAATACATATCATTAGAAACCAGAGTTTCAAATCCTAAATATCCGTAGTTTAACAGAGCGCTAATCAGGTTGTCCAACGAGAAGAGAAAGCTTATCTAAAGCCGCCAGGCTCACATCAAGTCCTGCCCGATGGCAGATATATTTTGTTGCTGCTCAATGTCACATAAGTGCTTTTCAGAATGCTAAGCTTAACTTCTATAGCTCTATTCTTTCAGTCTTTTTGAAAAAACAAAAAACCCTGGTCAATTTTGGAACCTAATGTCTCACCGTTGATAGACCCTCAAGTATCTCACGGAAAACACCAGACGAAAGTTTGATTGATGAGTCTCTACGTGCTGCGATGTTTCAGGAAGTGTTTATTGGGTAATTCTCTAGCACCCCTTACAATGTTACTTTAACCTAACATTCAGACTTTTTCCGTTAATGGATCTGGTCGTCATTAGTCGCGATGGAATTTTAAAAATTCTAAATGGTCTGAAGCCTAGAGATTGGTTAGCAGAGGAGATGGTGTGGCTGACATGAGCGGCACAGGAGAGATTAGATGAAAGGTGTCAACACCATATAGAATAATCAGAGACTCCGCATGGCTTCCTAATCTTTCGTGAAACTTCATAAAAGTCGGATCGCGCTAACTTGGCTATTGGGCCCAAGCCCGACCTTCGACGCGCTGATTGGACTCGATCCCAAGCCGAACACTGACACAGCACTCGTGCCCGATCACAGGCCTCGATTGATCTGACTGTGATGACGGTGCAGAGGCGGTGCGGAGGCCTTCCGCTTGTCTAGGTGATGTTGAAGATTTACGCCGAGATATACGAATCGTTCTTTTGCAATAGTATGCTGTTAGGTGAATGGGAAAATACGGAAGGGTTTAAACGACGTGTGTAAATGACACGAGTTTGCACTTCTGAACGTTGAGGGACATCTGTCATTTTTCACACCATGCTTCGATACGAAAAAGATCCTCTTGTATGAGCAGGTGATCGGATGGGTAAGTCACTTGACGATAAATGACACAATCAACTAGCAAAGAAACGAACAAGCGATGAGATGGATAAGGGTAGGTCATTAATGTATATTTAAAAAAAGAAGATAGTGGACCGGGAATGAATCCCTGAGGGACACCTGAAGTGACTTCTGCAAGAAAAGATGATGCCTGGTTAGCGGGTACAAGCTGCTGCCGGTGGGTAAGAAAGTTGATGATCCAGGAGCGAGCGATCTAAATTGAGTTGACACAATGTGAATATGAGACGTCTAAGGGGAATCTTATCAAATGCTTTGGCAATGTGTGGAAAGATGGCGTCAGTTTGAATATTTGAATCGAGGTTAACATGCAGGTCATGATCAAAAGGTGCAAGCTGAGTTTCACATGAAAATATTTTTCCGAAAACCGTGTTGCGAAGAAATGATAAGGTTGTTATCTGTCAGAAAGAGAATGAATTTAGAGTAGATGATGTGCTCCATTAGTTTACACCAGAGGCTCGTTAGGGAGATGGGATGGTAGTTTGAAGGAGAGCACTTGTCACCATTTTTGTAAATTAGAACAATCTTCCCCACCTTCCAGTCGCATGGCAGAATGCCGGTTGAAAGGGACTGTGAAGAAAGTTTAGCCAATATCACGCTTGATCATTCCTCGGTATTCTTAAAAATGTTTACATTTATTTCATCTATACCGGCTAAGAAAGAAATCTTAAGGTTTTCTATTAAGCTTTCTGTTATATATCGGGGTGCGGAGAACCGTGTGAATAAAGACGACGACGGCGGCGCTCGGGCAGTCCGAGCCGAGGCTGATAGCGAGCCATACAGCACTTCGCGTTCGGTCTCTTAATTATGATATTTCTTGGAAATATCACATTGGCAACGAGCAAACCTAAACAAACTACGCGGGCAAAGCCATAAAGAAGGACGGAAAGGCACCAGATTTCTTGGCAAGGCAAGTCTTTCTGGATTTTCTCCAATTACGATGCCTAAGCTTGAACCCTTTCTCGGAGAAAGCAAGGATGAATGGGAGGAGTATGAGGAAGTACTCCAGCAATATTTTATTGCAAATGACATAGCAGAGGAAAAGAAGCGCGCAGTATTTTTGTCAAACTGTGGCAAACGCACATATTCGCTTCTCAGAAATCTTCTGGCTCCAGAAAGGCCTCGGGATGTTGCCTATGACGACATTATCACGGCACTGAACGGGCATTACGCTCCCAAGCCTTCCGTAATTGTAGAGCGTCTGAAGTTCCACACAAGGATTCGTCAACAAGGAGAAACCGTGAGCGACTTTATTGCATCTCTGCGGACGTTGGCGGACTCTTGCGACTTCAAGACGGTGCTCAACGACATGCTTCGAGATCGGCTAGTCTGCGGCATCAATAACGACCTCATGCAGACCCGACTTTTGGAAGATGCAGAACTGACTTTTGAGAAAGCGGCCAAGGTCGTCGTAGCCATGGGAGCCGCGACGAAAGATTCCCAAGCAATCGCGTGCCGGGCTGGGACGACTTCAGCTGTCGAAACCAACCGCCTATCAGAGCAGTCATCTAGACAGTCTCGATGCGTTCACTGCGGAAGGTCACACGGCTCAGCTGCATGTAGTTATGCTAGTATGACATGCCACAACTGCAAAAAGGTTGGCCACCTCTCAGCGGTCTGCACAGCAAGATCCTATGACGAGCCAAGCAGCGTCAAGAAAGATAGGAAAGCTGCGCGAGACTACCAGAACTCGCCAGGACGACGGTCAAAAAGGCGCCATCGGCGGTTCCAGTTCACAGCCTCGACGACCCCAACGATCAGGACAGCGACGATGATCCCCCAACGTACAACATGTGGCAACTAAAGTCATCTCAGGTCGCTCAATTATTATAACTGTCATTATTCAAGGCAAACCAGTTGACATGGAACTCGACACTGGGGCAGGCGTCCCCGTAATGGAAGAGAGACGTTTACGAGAGATGTTGCCGGATGTGAAGGTTGTCCCCTCCAATGTCGTTCTTAGAGGGTACTCAGGAGAGTTGACACCAATTCAAGGTTGCGCCGAGATCCTGGTGAAATACAACGATCGAGAAGTTTTCTTCCTCTGTTCGTCGTTGGCGGAACTTCCCCAACTCTGCTGGGACGAAACTGGATACAAGCTCTGGGTCTACCTGTCGCTGACGTCGTAAATCTACATAATACATCAACAGAGGGTCTTGTCAGCAAATTTCCAGAGGTTTTTCTGGTGGGCTGGGTCTGCTGAAGAACGTGAAAGCCAAGATTTCCGTGCCAGATGGATCAAGACCCCGGTTCTTCAAGCCACGACCAGTCCCCTTTTCATTGCAAGATCTCATCACTCAAGAGCTTCAACGACTAGAACGGGAAGGAATTTTGAAGCAAGTCAAGATTTCTGACTGGGCAGCACCGATTGTCCCGGTACTAAAAAATGAAAGCCGTTTACAACTCCCTGTAACGCCGAATCAGAGCGCAGCCCTTGAGGAGGAGGGGAAGGCACGGGGGGGGGGGTCACGTGGCGGGGTTCACGTGACCTCGAGGGGTGGGGGCGTAGGAAATTTTCCGCTAAAGTTAGCGGGAAAATTTTCCGCTAAATTTAGCGGGAAAAAGTTTCCACTAGATTTAGAGGGGAAAATTTTTCGCTAGATTTAGCGTTGAAATGTTTCCTCTAGAATTAGCGGGAAAATTTTTCCGCTAAATTTAGCGGGGAAAATTCTCCGCTAGATGTAGCGGGGAAAATTTTCCGCTAGAATTAGCAGGGAAAATTTTCCGCTAGACTTAGCGAGAAAATTTTCCCTGCTAAATCTGGCGGGAAATTTACCCATCATGCACCGCGTGGTTACGCCGACGGCGACGGCGACGCCGCTGAAGCCGGAAACGGGCGCCTAAGAGCTGCGCTCTAAAAGATGGTCGGGTGCGAATTCGTGGAGACTTTAAGGTCTCCATAAACACAGCACCCCAGGTGGAAACGTACCCAATTCCGAGAGTCGAAGAGTTCTGGAAAAAGCTCTCCGGAAGCATCAAGTTCTCCAAGTTGGACTTCGAAGATGCTTACCAGCAGGTGGTACTTTCTCCGGTATCAAGGAAGTACGTCACTATCAATACTTACAAAGGATTGTTTGAGTACACTAGGCTACCTTTTGGTGTTTTCCAGCGAGAAATGGAAAACCTGCTTTGTGAACTCAGGCACGTTGTCGTCTACTTTGATGACATCTTAATAACTGGAGTGGATGACTCGGACGAGATGAGAAATCTCGAAAAAGTACTTCAGCGGCTAACAAATGCAGGATTGAAGCTGAAGTTTGAAAAGTGCGAGTTTTTTGCATCAAAGGTGGAGCATTTGGGACACCTGATCGACCACACCGGTCTTCACCCTTCGCCAAGTAAAGTGGAAGCAATTGTAAAGGCACCAACTCCACAAGACACAAAGCAACTACAAAGTTTTTTGGGCCTGCTAAATTTTTACAGAAGATTTCTACCCAATTTGTCAAGTGTCCTGGAGCCGTTACATCGGTTGCTTGGAAAAGGAGCACGCTGGGAGTGGTCAGGAGAGCAAGAATGCGCGTTCGAGCGAAGCAAAGAGCTGGTAACTTCTGTTGGTGTCCTTGCACATTACGACCCCACGAAGCACCTTGTGCTAAGCTGCGACGCTTCACCCTACGGAAGTGGAGCTGTACTGGCGCACAGGAGTTCCATGGGCGAAGAGAAGCCTATTGCGTTCGCATCACGTCGTCTGATGGCAGCAGAACAGAACTACAGCCACCTGGACAAAGAGGCTCTTGCACTCATGTTTGGAATAACAAAATTTCACCAATATCTCTGGGGTCGACCTTTTGAGGCAGTCACTGACCACAAGCCTCTGCTGGGACTATTAGGCGCTGACAAAGGCATTCCCCCACAGTGTTCACCAAGAATCCAAAGGTGGGCCTTGAAACTATCTAGCTACAGCTACGCCTTGGTCAATCGTCATGGAAAAACTCTTGGTCATGCTGATGCGCTGAGTCGCCTACCACTGGTGACTAGAAATTCACAGTGCCAAAGCCCGCAGATGTTTTCATGTTGGAACGTGACTACAAAATTCTCTCCCCAGAAGTTGTTACGACAGCTACGGAACGATATCCGGTGTTGTCGAAAATACGTGAGGTGCTTTCTCTAGCTTTTCTGTTGAGTTTCTTTTGAATAATGGCCCACTTTGTAGTACAAAAGTCAACAGACTTTCTATCGTCTCCAAGATGTTCTTTCTGCAGCTTTTCAATTGAAAAGCTATAGCTTTTCAATTGAAAAACTACAGCCATTTAAAATCTTTACAGCTTAGCTATTCATTCAATAAAGTTTAAGGAGCTTACTACGGCTTTCCGCTCTGCTCCAAATGGGCTGCATCAAAATAACGTTAAAAAAACACGCGGACTTTTAATTTTGTTAGTAAATTGTGTTCCTGTGGTATTTGAAGGCATTACTACTACATCCCACAACAACACGTTAGAAACGAACACAAACACAAACACCATGAAGCACTGAACACCTGAATCACAGTCACATTGACTGCTCCAGAGCCTTTATAGCCTACATATTGAAGTTAATTCATTTGGCCGGTGACCACCGTCAACACTTATTAAGGTTCCATGTATTTGATCTTTTCCTCGAGAGTCTGTCAAAGGAAAAACAGTGTCTCGAATTTCGTGGACGATATTTCTTACTTAAAAGCATTGGTACAAGTAATAATAATCCGGCGCAGTCGCTAAAACAATATCCACAAAAACCACTCCCAGAAGAAATGTTATCGCTTCTCTGCATAGCACCACTTAGGACGAAGCGAGTCAAGGCAGTTTCTCCCCTTTCAAATAGTTATTTTGCTTTTCTTTATCAGGTGACTAGTTTAATATGGTCATTAAAGTCACTACAGTCACAAAGTGAGAACGCCTGGCATGCATCCAGCACGCGCCCCATGCCTTCCGTCGTGCTTTGACTGCACGCGCGCGCTCGGGGTGCGCGAACGCCGAAGCGTTGTCAAGGGTAGTAGGCTCGCGCGGGAAGTGGGACAGCTGAAGCTGCTCCCTACCGTTCTCACCTTGTCAGACTATTTAGAAACTTAGTGAATTTTGACATCTAGTCAAGGTGTACAATGTTCAATAAAAAGTCAACAGAAAGTCTGTAGCTTTTTTATTGACACTGACTACAGAGAGTCAACTGAACATTTTCAACACGAAGTAAACAGAACGTCTGCAGCCATTCTGATGGCACTGTCAACAGGACGTCAGCAGAGAAAAATCAACAAAAAGTTAATAGAAAGTCAACAGCCTTTCTTTTGACTCAGGCTGAAAAAAAATCATCAGAAAAGTTTCAACACAAAATCAACAAACTTTCTGTTGACTATGTCAACAGAAATTCAGCAGAAAAAATAAACATAAAGTTAATAGAAAGTCAACAGCTTTTTTTTTACTCAGGCTGAAGAAAATCATCAGAAAAGTTTCAACACAGAGTCAACAAACTTGCTGTTGACCATGTCAAAAGAAAGTCAAAGACAAAAGAAAGTAATCAGAGTCAACAAGAAGTCAGCACGTTTTCAATAAAAAGCCAAAAATTGTTTTTATATGGGTTTTTCCAAACGTGAAGGAGGGACACGAAGGCAAGAAGAGATGCCATGTCTTGCTAATCAATGTAATGAGCGCGAACATATTACTTCAAAGAGTACAATAACGCAGAGGCAAACCGTATATGGTTCCTCATTTAAAGGGGTACTACGCCGTTTTCTTCATAGTCCCCGATTCGCCTAAAAACTTGCTAAAAACACCAACATCGCTGAAATAGTAACCCAAATATTTGGCCAAAATAACCTTTTTTCTCGAAGTTATGGAATTTACAATTTTGGTCCTCATCGTGTTTTTCGAAATGAAAAGCTCTACTGGCAACATTGAAAAAGTGACATCACGGGAAGGCAGGCGTTCACACTTTGGGCTGTAGACTTTGTTCCCAACTGATTACAAACAGTTCCATGGTGTCAAATGAATGCTTTGGAAGGTCGCTCCAGCTCCCGCGCAGCAGCACGAAACAAATAGCTCGGCATAGTTCATCTTTAGAGTGCCCGCTCGAACCGCAAGCCTGCCATCCCGTGACGTCATGGCAATGAAAAGCTTGGGTATAATCGAATCTTGGTTTTGGCGTCATTTTCATTTGCTGATTTCACAATAACTATTTCTAATTTCGCGATACTAAATAGCATACCGGAAAGAGTAAAAGATGGCAATTTCGAAAATATAGTTAGGTGGGGTTGCTCAAAAAATCGCCGGAGTACCCCTTTAAGGGGTTTTAAAAATATTCCTTGTGACGTGTCATCTTTCTTTTTTCCTCTGTCTGTACATCCCTGAAAACGAGCTTTCAAGGATGTACCTATAGACTACGATGTGGTGTTCCAACAGAACCCTCGGAAGGTGCTTGAAGTGTGACATACTTAAAGTAATAATCCTAACCCATGTTGTACACAGTTGCTGCAACACTGACATTAATAATAATTTTGTTTATGGGATAACATTTTTTATTAGAACACAATGACCTGAATGTGAGATTGTGTTTCCTCTCAGCCTATCTTTGCTTTCCAGAACAACCCAGTTGCGTTCTAGAAATCAGCGAGTGTCATGAAACGCTACGAGCAAAAACGTGCCACCTCAACGACATTCATAAAGTTCTGTTGCACGACGCACAAGCTTTGAGAAATATTGACGTAGACGGCGCACCGTTCAGTAATTGATAATCAAGAATGGTCAACCTTAGACACAAATAAACACGATAGTTTCGAGTGATTAGCATCTAAAGGTATACATAGCTTTCTGTGCCGAATGCGTAACCACGTCTCCAAGTGCGGTCCCTTCCCTTCACCATCGCGTAATACCGGTTAATCTCGTCAATCTTAGTGTGATCGGTAATTGCAGCGAAACCCACGTTCCATCAAAGACCGCCGGTACTGGAGTAACCCGCGTTGGATTTTTGAACGTCCACCATTCCAATGGAGGCGTCCTCCGCAATCAGTGTTGCCTGCTGTCTTTTCAAGCGTCGTCAAACACGGCCTCTCCCGGTTGCCAGCAGCAATAGATCCCTTTTAAAATGTGTGCGCCCTCCAGCATGCTTGCTGCATCGATTCTCCGAGACCGCCATAATCTGGGGATGCACTTCGAGTATGCATTGGGCACGAATATTGCATCACCATTCGGCGTGAACTCGGGTCCAATCACAGGTTACGTGTTAGAAGCAATGCCCAAAGTATAACGGCCACTATACTCA
The DNA here is from genome assembly GCA_037355805.1 of Ixodes ricinus. NCBI lineage: Eukaryota > Metazoa > Arthropoda > Arachnida > Ixodida > Ixodidae > Ixodes > Ixodes ricinus. Next base: position 12,553 of record JAZHYW010010229.1, on the reverse strand, counting down.
TTTTCATAGCAAGAATAAAGAACGTGTTGCGCATTGTTCATGCGCCGCGCGAAGTAGTTCTTACAATGATTTGCTTGTCGAGGGAAGAAGCGATGCTTTTGGCGTTGGAAACGTATACGTCTTGATAAGATAAATATTTAATCTAAAATGCACCTAAACATCTTTCAATTCTCAACGTAAAAAGGGAAATTATCAATGTTCTTTGAGAAACCAGACTTTTCTTACTACGGTAGGTGAAAACGAGTATGGTGTTGTTTGATGGGCTTTAGAAAAGGATATATTTATGAGAGGACCTATCGATGGATATTTCCGTCCATCACTCCTTCATATTTCTTCCCAACTTCGGTTCTCTCTTTCCCATACTTTCTTCCTCTATTTGTATCTATGATTTCTTCTTTCATTTATCGCTTCCTTTCTCTGTCTCTCTTTCTCTACATTCATTTCTCCTTCAGTCTTCGTGCAGTCGTCCATCGTATACGCGTAAAACGCAACATTGCGCCTTTTCGTACCGAGTCCGAACAAACGGTCCCACGAAAAATAAAAACACACAGTTACTTTCATCGCCCTCTTAAAAACAGCATATATCCGACGCAAATGCACCGCCGAGAGATAACGCTGACAGCGCAGATGCCCAAACGAGCAAACGCTAAGTTGTTGATTCGCCGAAGATATACCGAAAAAAGAGACAAAACGAACCCCACACGCCCTTCAGAAAACGAACGAACAAACAAAACTGGATTTTCTGTTTTTAAAACTCAACGAAAACAGCAAATCATCAACACCCAGCGGTCGACAGAACGTACCGCACTCCGTTTTTTGTCTTGAGGATGGACCATGGTGGACGCCGTGAGCCAATCCCAGCCAATCCAGAGCCGTGAACCGATCACGTGACTACGAGTCCCCACGCATCGCTGCTTCCCCTGCGAAGTTCACGTGATAATCGCACGGCATTGTATTGACTTTGATGGCTTGTGGTGTCTTCTGCAAGCGGCCCAGTGTAAGATGAAACTGCGTATAACAACACGAACGCTAAGGGGGCCCCGTCAAAAGAAAAATGTGGAAAGTGTTTAAAAAAAAATAAAGCTCGGAGGTAGGCGGGGAGGGAAGGGGGGGGGGGAGAGCAGCGGCACGCTTCCATCGAAAGCTGAGAGTTTCGCGACACTTTAGGAATACAAACAGCGGTCGAGCTTTTTAACGCTAAGCAATCGGGGCGTTCATTTTGGCGGGGCGAGCCTTTTAGGCAGGGCTCGGAGAAGCGCGCGACTTCATTTGCCTCTTCACGCGGAATTTTTGGAAATGGGTCCCGACGCAAAGAGAAACTCGCGAACTTCGCCGCAGTTTGCGCGGTGTCGTCGAGTTCGCCAGGGACGCTTTGCATCAAACCTTGGGGCCTGGTCGAATGGGTATTTTGTTTCTGCTAACTTGTTTTTTTCTTTCTTCTGCTTCTTCTTTCGATTGCTGACGTTTTTAGCGTCACCCTTTTTTAACCCGATTTCGGCATCCCCGCGACAGCGTCTGTCTCTGAGTGTTGCTGACTTTGGGAATTGTACTTAGCAAACGACTGTCTACTCTGTGCCTCTGCTCTCTAGAAATAAATTTTAAAGAAATAATATTCACGGAGACTAGTTTTATGCAGGACACGCACCGAGATCCAATTGCTACAATCGGGAAAAATAGTTCCAGTAAAGAAGTAAAGAAAAAAATGTTCGAGCAAGAACTCAAGTATGTGTTGCCGGGAAGAGCCAAGCGTCAGTTGAGTTGTGACTGGTTGTGACGCTGAGCAAGCCGCCTTATATGATTCATGACACAATCAGTGCTACCAGGACGCACAAGCATTTATCTTAAAGATACTTTTCGACAGCTAGTGATGCAAAAGTTTCTCACATCCACGTGCCTGGATGTGCACTGCTCATAGCATGTGCTGTGCTCCAGACGTTCACGCGCCCGGTGATCTTTGTCACAGAAGGAATTGACCACCTAATTCACCCTTGTGGTCTAATCGAGACTGGTACCAACTGTTAACATCCGTTTGCTCTACTGACGGCTAGCTCCTGGTTGGCTCAACTCGTAGGGAGCTTCGTTATACTACAGCGCTAAGCTGACGCGTTCGCCGGACCAATCAGTCGTCGAACCTTCATCACCTGACCCCGTCCTCTCTTCGTGGGTAAGGGTGAGAGCGTGATCACGTGGCGAAAGATCGATGTGTGACTGGTCCAGCGGGCACTTAGCTTCTACCACCCTGTCGGCTTAGGGCTGAACGGAGGGTATAGTTTTGGAGAGATACTAAGATTGATGCCCGGGGCCAGGCAGATTTTTTTCGGTGGCACACCAGTCGCCTAAAGGGCGCAAATTGCGCTCCGTCTCCGATGGAAGTAAATTTATTCTTACGTAAATGTTCTTTCCCTTGGTGACTCACCCGGAATTATCACCATCTATAACTCTGGTATTCGCCGACTATTTCTTGGCTTGCACTGACGTTCGATCAGCTGCAATTGTGGGCGCCCATGCTCCTGAGCGCGCACCTTCTGTGGTATACATTTCGCAACAACACACTTTGTTTAATGCCATAAAATATTTTGTTTGCAATATAGGGGATTATTAAAATATGTCGTTCAGTAAGCGTACTTATAGCAACGTCCTCTTAACGTATATACAGCCCCATCTAATAGGAACTGCTAGTTCTACGCACCGCTGAAGTCAATCGAAACGACGAAAAGAGGGAGGAGTTGTTTTTTTCCAATTTTATCACCACTTTGAGCTCTTTTCTTTTTTTGGTTTGAAGCAGGAAAATCGACCACGGCGATAGTCAGTATCGAAGGTTTTCTCCTCATTTGCATTCCTAACGTACGCACGCAAAAACGCCTCCCCCGCCCTCGCCCCCCCCCCCCCTCAAATCCTCCCAATACACGCAAACAAACACACACACACACACATCCATAGACTGACGCATGCGGAATGGCACCTCCCTCGAAGCGTACATCCACCGCAGTTCGATGCCCACAAAACTATTCCGAATTCTTTAACAAACACCAGTGCCGGGGAATAATTCGGAGCAATTTCGATTCCCCACGACGCACGACCAAACTGCTCCCATTCCCATCAGCCGGTCCTCCCTCCCCATGCACATCGCGACGGTGGGCTCCCCATATCCCCAGAATCCAGAAACCCCTTCCCAGAAGGTCCCTAGATGTCCCTGTCCGACGGATAAAGTTTCCCTTTGCCGTCTCGCTAGGTTAGGGTCAAAACTCAAATTGAGAAAATTGTTTCGTGTCCTTTTTTTGAATTTGAACTAGTGTCGAAGATGAAGGGAATGTTAATCTTTATCTATAAAGCGAATAGGTCATCTCCCAGGGAGTTGCTGGTTGTTTGCCTCGCAATTAGAGAAATGTGAAGTGAGTGTCTTAAATATAACTACACAATACACAAAAGTAAAAGCTCAGAAGTATATAAACAAATAAAAAAACGGATGTTGTCGAATAAATTAATAGCATATTCTACAGTATTACATGATAATGCAATTATAAGAGCTTTGTTGCAGTAAAGCGACGGACTGGTATGGATGGATCACTGGTTTTCCCGAAACATTGAAAATTGTACTCCAGTCACTGCAGTTTCCATGTATCCGCCATGAACCGAAATGATGACAAGTAAAAGATTCTCGCTATGCAGTTTATTTTTATTTGTAGATATTTCTAGAATGGTGTCGCTTACCTGCCAAAGATTAAGGGTCTGTGGACTCGTCAAACTGCGCTGCTGCAGCTTTTTTATTCTGTAGTTGCACAAATCAAAAATTAAACCTGATTTTTTTTAAAGGACTGAATCGAATTTTAGGTTTTTCCAGGAAAAAGTGTGATGCTGCAACATCAGTCAGATTGCAGCTCTGCGCGAAACTGTTGATCAAAATAACGTAATTTCTTATTTTTTAAAGCAACTGATTTTTCGTTTTCGAATTGGGAAATTTCATATAACATACGTCTGAGGACCCTACCCTGGGTGAAAAGCGATACGAAAAGTATACTATTATTCTACTATGAAATAATAGAGATTTATATGAAGTACACTTGAACATATTTTCAATATATGAAGAATAGTTTTATTATGCTTTTAGTGTACTTCGTATTTTAGCGGTATGGTCTACGCCTCGACCCAGTCTGTCAACTACGGCGTACACACTAAAAAATTATGATTAATATACTATTCGTAAACTAAACATATACACTTTAAGTGTGCTTTTCGAAGTGTAAATTAAAATTGCAAGATATGTGTATTTTTAGCGTATTACTTTTTACCAAGGGTAGCAACTCAGCTTGCTTCTCCCCGAATGTCCTCAGGATTCAGGCATCATCCCTGGTGGGAATAAGAGACCCTCTCTAGGGAATAGCAGACCGTCTCTAGGGAATAAGAGACCCTCTTTATGTAGAATTTTCTGCGCCTGGCAACCGGGAATTTCCCGCATTTTAAAACCAAACTGGGCAAAAGAAAATGTTTTCAGACGGAACAAAGTTGGGGCGCCCAGCTGTAATGAGAAACCGAGAATGGATCGATCCTAAACTCTTCGCTCTTGCCTACCGTTTGTTGGTACGGCTGCGCTCACTAATTATGTACAGAGGCTCGAATGGGAAATGTACCTTGGCGATTTTGGCGCAAACTGTTGCTTCATACCGATCCACATTTAAAACCTCGAAGCAATGGAGATTTTTTTTTTTTTGGTAATGAAATAGTTTTACATTTGGGAAAGTGCGAAGGAATCTAGGGTATGTTTAGGAAAGGTAAAATATAAAACGGAAAGAGAGATTATAGAGGCGTTCTACATAAAAAAAGACAGAAGGCCAATCCGTGTGGCAGCACTCCGCCTGTCTATCTGCTTCAATGTGAAATGGCATTTTTGAATGGCTGTCTTTGAGTGTGCTATTGGTTGTGATGCGGGTTGGGCAATAACGTGTGTACATACAAGAGACGATGCCGCCATTAAAAGCCAGTTGAGAGTAAATTAAGCGCCTGTCCTGTCGTGTGCGTGTCTTCTTCGTGCCCATTTTGTTAGCGCGTTTGCATCTCTTATTCAGTATATGAATCAACGACCCCACCAAACCCAAGTTGTAATGCAAATTAACGATTCCTAAATACAGCATTCCATGCAATTTAAAACATTTTGAAGATAAATGTCGCTGCAAATTTTTTTATATCATAGCCTGTTGCAAGATAAGAACTACAGAAGGGGCTCCGCCATTTGTTTTTTGTTTTTTACGTCGCAATAAAGGGCAGCATTCCGTCAGTGCCGTTTTCTCAATGTCAGCGCTCTTCGCGATTCTCTCATCGTGATTGGTCCCTCGGCCTTCTTATCCACTAATACCGTATTCCTCTAATCTGGCCGTCGAATACGCGATAAGATGCTTAAAACTTGCCTTTCCCTGCGGATATCTTTTTTTCTATTGTTTTTAGTTTTAGAAAGGAAAGCGCGTGCAATTGCAAGCTTGCCAGAGTATATTCCCCCCGCACTAACACCAATCGTGACGTCTTTTGTTTTTTTACTTTTTGAAATTAGTTAGAGTGTGCGTTCATAGCTTTGATGGGCGCTGAAGATGCCCGACAAAAAACGATTACGAAAGCACCCTTTATAATGTAACGCTCTGAGAAGGAGGGGCTTCAGCAGTATTTTAAGAATAACTTTCTGCAGCCTCCGTGTACCAAATTGAAAAACATATAATATCGATATTTGTGATCCTGTAGGCCGAATGAAGACAATTTAAGTGTTTTTACTTAAATTTAGAGCCGCTTCAGTTTTCGCTTAACGCGCAATGCTTCTATGCGCATTGGGCATTTAGAGGAGCCTTGTGCTTCTGTGGGCGAGACATCTCTTTCAGTTTTCGTCAATATGTTGATGAGATCGGCGCCTCTCAAATGACGACGTCAGAAAACTTTGTTTGTGAACCGTTGGCTATTTATCTCTATTTTGTCTCTAATTTATTGTTCTCGGAGAACAAAATCAAACTGAAATACGAGCCTTAATTAGAAAGACCGCGATGAGCTGGCTACGAAACGATTCAAGTAAAAAATAAAACTGGGCGCGGCTTAATTAAAAGATACTTAATGAGCCTTACCTTTATGCTTTTTCTTTTGTTTTGTTTTCTTATCCTCCTGGCTCCTAGGAGAGGAATATCGACCGCGTCCGTGGTAGTTTCGAATAATTAAAGTTCATAATTAAGGCTTCCACGAAAATGGAAACGTTTGTTCGATAGAGTTCACTTTTCTGGTGCCTCCATACTCTGTTTCATCTTATGATGGAGTCGAGAACTATAAAGCCGGGGTTACACTGATTATGCATCATACTAAAGACAGTCTGCATACAGATTCGAGCGCGACTCACCGCGAAATTCATGTTTCGAATGCCGCATGGCAACGAGTGCAAGGTTAACGATTGGCACACGGCATTCGAACCACGAGATCCGTGCTTCGAATGCCGTATGGCAACGAGTTCAATGGTAAAGATTGGCACATGGCATTCGAACCGCGAGATCCGTGCTTCGAATGCCAGCATGGCAACGAGTTCAATGGCTAAAGATTGGCACACGGCATTCGAACCGCGAGATCCGTGCTTCGAATGCTAGATGGCAACGAGTTCAATGGTAAAGATTGGCACATGGCATTCGAACCGCGAGATCCGTGCTTCGAATGCCGCATGGCAACGAGTTCAAGGTTAAAGATTGGCACATGGCATTCGAACCGCGAGATCCGTGCTTCGAATACTAGATGGCAACGAGTTCAATGGTAAAGATTGGCACATGGCATTCGAACCGCGAGATTCGTGCTTCGAATGCCGCATGGCAACGAGTTCAAGGTTAAAGATTGGCACATGGCATTCGAACCGCGAGATCCGTGCTTCGAATGCCGCATGGCAACGAGTTCAAGGTTAAAGATTGGCACATGGCATTCGAACCGCGAGATCCGTGCTTCGAATGCCGCATGGCAACGAGTTTAATGGTAAAGACTGGCACATGGCATTCGAACCGCGAGATCCATGCTTCGAATGCTGGATGGCAACGAGTTCAATGGTAAAGACTGGCACATGGCATTCGAACCGCGAGATTCGTGCTTCGAATGCCGCATGGCAACGAGTTCAAGGTTAAACATTGACACGTGGCATTCGAACCGAACGATCCGTGCTTCGAAAGCCGCATGGCAACGACTTCAAGGGTAAAGATTGGCACGCGGCATTCGAACCAGGGATATTGCGGCGCCTCGTTTTTGCAGACTGTATTTATTTGAATGATGTATGAGCAGTGTGGTTTTGGCTTAAAAATCATTGAAACCAATCAAATGCCCCGCGAGCGTTACGTGACCTTGGGTGAAGCGCAGCGACCCGCGGGGCTCCATGATACGTTCACCGTGCTTTGATTGACCGAGAAGGCCCGTCGTGTCGGCTGCAGTTCTTTGTATATATGAAATGGAGTATAGGTATCAATTCATATAGATATATATTTGTTTAGCAGTAACGAGTTAATCGTAGTAACGCCAGCTCTTAAAAGAATTAAAAATCGTGTCATTCGGTTGGAGGTGAATGCTGGAAAGTAAATAACGGTGCTCTACTGGAAAAGTTTAACAAACGAAGCTTTAAAAAAAACACTCGACCTATTATGAAGTTTTGAGAGTGACACCGAGGACGACGTAATCAGGAGAAACATTGTGCTTATAGCGGCACATCATTGCAGACGATTCAAACAAGATTTAAACATTTCGCTTGGATGATTGTGAGTAATGCCGACTCAGCTGACTCAGCTGCTGGCTCAGTTTGGGGGTAATTCTGTTGCAGCTTGTTATGTTGTTGTTTTTTTGTAAAGCATACGTTTTATGATATCTTGTAGCAATTAATACTTCACTTATCATGATTGCGAGTTACGGAGACCTCAGTTACGAGTATGACGGTGATGAAATATGCGGATGTAGATTATGACGCTCACGGGTAGTCCAGACACAGCTTATTATGCTCTTGAGTAATGCGAGACTTCTAATGGTGCTTTCCAGTAATATAAACAGAACTCATAATGCTTTCGACTAATGCGGACTTCGAGGACGCTCTCCAGTGATGCAGACATCGTTTGTGATTCTTTTGACTAATGCAGACTTAGCTTATGATGCTTTCGAATACTGCAGCATGGCTTATCGGTTTATATAGGTCTTTGGTAATAATAATAATATAATAATGATGTTTATTTTGCATCACAAATACATGATGCAGAGGGCCTGCAGAAAAAGCGGTCAGATAGACAGCTTGACAAAGCCGAAGGCCCTCATACTGGCAGCGTCACGGCAACGATAAGATAATAAATTATAGAAATAAAAGTGGAAACATAGTGACAAGTCTTTTCACACAAAAAACAAAAAAGACAGAAAAGATAATAAAGTATACGTAATAGAAATACAGATAAAACCGGACACATAGGGATGAATCTTTTTACACACAAAATATAGTAAACTGTACATGATAGAAATAGAATTAACACATAGTGGCAAATCCTTTCATTCACACACAAAAAATATAAACAAAAATGAATCAATAGAAGTTCCGGGAAACAATTTATACCCGCCCCCCCCCTTTTTTTTTTTCTTCCAGTATAAGAGTTTAAAGCATTCTGAAAAAGTTACGCAGTTCTTCAAAAGAGATATATTCCGGCTGAATATTTTTGTCATTTAATTTATTTAATAATCTTGGTAATTTGTTTTGTATCATTTCTAAGCCTTATGTTGTTCTACAGGTGTCTTTTTTCCAAGTCTAATTTTTTTTCGTGTTGTCTACTGTAACATATGTTCTTACTTTTGCCAAGTTTCTTAAAAGGCAAATGTTATTTCTCGTTTCTTGTTTATATTTCTTGCATAGGCGGATATCATACATTTTTGTTATCGGCATTACATTATACTTTGTAAATAGGGATTGTGTGTGATGGTGATCAGGCACCTTTTCTACCATTCTCAGAAACCTTTTTGTAATATATGTATTTCCAGCAGATTTTCTTGTGCGGACGAAGCCCAGACTAAATGACAGTAGTTGAGTCTTGAAGAAAATAGTTAATTACATATTGTCACGAATGAAGGCGACGAGAGGATGAACGATGAACTTACTGGTTGAATAGATAGGTCTGTAGTTTCCCATGTCATTTCTGTCACCTTTCTTAAAAAAGCACTATGACCCGCGCACCCTGCATTTTTATTGGAAAGACCGCCTGACTAAGGCAAAGATTAAAAATATGCTCTATGCATGGTGCAAGTGAGAAAACAGCATGTATAAAAGGCTTTACCTGCATACTATCAATATATTGAGCATTACTGTTTTTCAGATTTCCAATTATATCGATTACTTCATCTTCACTTACAGGTTCAAGAAAAATTGAGCTATCATTGTGTGAAACGTGTCTAAGGTCGGTATTTAATGTTAGCTTATCAACAACGTTTACAAAATAAATATTAAAGCTATCTGGAAGCGGTTTACCGGATACTTCAATACCATTTAGTTTTATTTTAGGAAGAGAGTCATGGGAAGTCTTATAATTCAAGACAGAATTAAGTCTTTCGCAGACTGAATAGCAAGTTTTCACTGTTGGAGTCAATTTTCCAATGTATCACACAGACCTTTGGCTAGACTGAATTGCCACGCGATCAAACCTCGACACATAAATATAAAAGTGTGCCAGCAAAACAGCTCAAACGAAGATCTCGAAGTGTCGACACGGCGCTCCTCAAAAGTGTAACTCCACAAATACGAAGCATGCGCGAAGCCATTGACTAATCATGACGTAATGATTACACTCCAACATACTACTATACAACGGCTGTCCTTGTCAAAACTGCAGAAGAAGTGATTCCACCATACCCTAATCTTTCCATAAGAAACCTAAAAATTAAACTTTTAGACAAAAAAAAAAAATGGTGGGGGAAGGGGTTTGCAGTTAAAGTCACAAAATTTGAAAAGTTCACCTACCACTCCCTCCAGAAGCAAGCAGTACCGTGCAAGTCAAATACTGCCATCACTTTGAGACTCCTCAAACCGCCTGAGGGCCGGAGCGCGCTGCTGTCTTCGTCGGAACCGCGTCGACCAGAACCGGACGACAAACTTCGAGAAAGTCAATCGTCACCGACGAAACAAACAAAAAAACACACACAAAAGCATGTTGGGTTCCATGTCTACTCACAATTCTCGAGAACTCAGACCTGCGACGTACCCGCCTCCCTCCGCATCTCCAAACTTTCTCACATCTCAGTGTGTGTCCAGCCAGATCATCCTCTGGAGAAGGGACACTGACCAGGAGCAACCACCGTGGCCAATCAAGCGCAAGGGTTTCTTCTACGTCATCCCTTATTGAGCGCACTTGGACCAATGGCAGTTCACAAAGACACCGACATCATCTCTAATCCACTCAAACGTGGCATCCGGTACGCGTGGTCCGTATAGCGTTCCTTCAGTCCATGTCCAGGACAGGCCCGATTCTAGGAGATGTCACGCGTCGGATTGGCCCTAGTTGATAATGTAATCAAACGCCTCTCCGCGTCCGCTCTGCCTCGGGGAGGATTAGGAAAAGGGCCGAGAAACTCGTGTTTAACTTTGAAAGCCGGCCACGCGTAATTTTTTTTGCGTGCTAAAACTCCAACGGGTGTTTGGCGTCACCCCAAGGGCCTTCGAGAAGTTCCGCTAATTGGGATCCACGAAATGAAGCTGTAACGTTGGAAACTTCGATCGGCATCTTATGCGATGGAGAATTAAGTTCTACTAAGTTCGGGGGACCTTGCCCGACTTTTAACACGGGCTTGAACGTGTAACCGAGAAATCAATAAAGAAAATATAGGAAAGCTGGTTGTACGCACGTGAAGAGGCGCTCATTGCGTGTCAAGAATAGTGAGGGGTAATATAATACTGTGAGAAACGTGCTGGTTCTGTCATAAGCTTAGACTCAATCCTTCCGTGTGCCATCAAACTCCCGTGCGTACACAACGCGCGTCTTTTGTATAAGCAGGGATGGAATGACTTGGGTGATCAGATATCTATGTTGCCTAGCATTTGTGCTCGCGTAGGCGGGCATTGACGGTTACTTTAATACATTCTTTATGTCCAGGAAGGTTATAAAGCCAGAATACAAAATAACTGCCGATAATGAATTAGAACTTTCCAGAAAAACAACATTAAGTAAAATAATAAGAAAAAAAGAACACTGCGCTTGCGGGATTCGAACCTCGAACCTCTGTCTACCGCGTGGGGACCGCTTGAGTAGACGACCCTAGTGAAAGAAAAAATATATATGAATGCGTTCAATAAACACACGAGAACATATAAGATCATAGAGTTTATGTACCCCTGATCTACGCCTCTTATAGCTTATATCAGTTCTGATATGCTCATTGAACAAATCATATATGATTTGCTTTCCTTTTTCAACCACGCATACGGAAATATAAGGCCGCATATGGGGACCCTATATTTGGTCAAATCTGCTTCTATCGCCATGATCATCATCGGTCACATCAGTTAGCCTAGCTTCCATAATTATTCTAGTACCAAAACTAATTTTGTTACATCTGCTCACGGTTCCCAGTAATGAAAACAAACTCGGTGATAATTATGTTTGCACCATTGAAACTCAAGGCAGGGTGAAATTGGATGGAATACAAGGCATCGTGTCCCGGCATACCACGATGGTTCTTGCAGATTGAATCATCAGATTTACAAACCTAATGACAACTTTCAGATTCAAAAGGTTGCGTCTCGTTGAACCAGACGTGTCGTGTGACCCACGCAGACGTCCCGAAAAATAACTTTCTAAGCATAGAATTTCTAGTTAAGAAAAGTGGCGCAAGAATAATATTACCTTACTTTTATTATCAAGCCGGGGGAAAGGGGGGGGGGAGAAAAAAAGAGAGAAGTTCATCACAAGGATTCCTTCCAACCTCGTAAAATGTGTTTCAATATTAGTACTGCGTAATTTTCTCCCCAATTATATTTTTTTTTTACTTTTTGAAGCAAGCCGATTTTTATAAACGTTTTGAAGAAGTACCTTCGCAATTATGACACCAGAATATGCCATTAACTGTTATTAAAATATAATTTAGAACGTGATTTATAGTAAATCAATGTAATTACTTGTCGCCAAAGTCCACGCTAAGAAGACTTTCGGCTCCGACTTTGCGTTTGACGAGTTCAGGGTCTCAGCTGGTGATCCCCCTTCATATTGTTACAGTGATAATGAAAATGATTTACTATGCAGTGAAGGAAATAATACCCAATTCACACGGTCAACATAAAGGTAACCTTTAACATAGGTCCCTTTGCTATCGGCGAATCAGCCCGTGCTCGTGGGTCGCGAGCACACGCCACGCGCGGAAGATCGTTAATCGATTGGCCGCAGAAAATAAAGGCCCCTTAGCTAAAAGTACAGATATGGTGGTTAGTCCTTCAGAGCGTGCACCGCCTGGGTCGTCTTCTTTTTCACCGTCGGGGTCGTTTTTCCGCATCTTCTTCTTCGTCACATTAACCCCTCTGACGAAAACGGCTCCCCGCCGTTAGCTCGAACTA
>JAZHYW010010228.1:0-47247 GCA_037355805.1 Ixodes ricinus | reverse complement strand
AGCTTCGGTACCATATGTACATATACCTTGGATCTTGCTCTGCGCTGGAAATTCTGCATGCTTCGCCGGGTGTCAAAATTCTCACAGATCCGGCCACCGGTTCTTAAGTGTGAACGAGCCATACCTGTCGTCGATTAGATTTTCCGCAGGCAGTGTAATTGCTTTTGTATTCTTCATCCGCCTTGCTGCGTTTGCGATGCCGCTTCTCGTGAGATAGAATCGATACGGTTGGCCGCCTTGTGCCAGACTTGGTTTCGTTGCGCCTGAGTTTCCGCTACTTTGCACATTTCTTCTGCCTTCAGCAACGTTCGACCCTTCTCCCGATGTATTTTATCGTGAAGCTTCGAATCATCCATGAAAAACACAATCTGGGGCCCTAACCTCGGGCCCTAACCTCAGGGCCCTAATCTGGGGCCCTAATCTGGACCTGGCGAGGCAGTCGGCGAGAAATCTAGCGACCATGATTGGCCAACGCGGCACTTGAACTTGGCGCCGGCCAATCATAGCGGCCAGATTTGCCGCCAACTTTTTCTCCAAGTGTCGAGATTAGGGCATTCGTCTGTGATCATTGAGCCATGCCGTTCTCCAAAATTGCGCTGGGCGGCTAGCCTTTTCAGGGCCTCTAAACCCGTCAAACACAATGTTGGGGCCGAAGGCGCACTGATTGAACTATCACTACGATGACTTCACGCTTTTTTCACCGGCGTCCAATCGGCGTGCTATACGAACTTTCTGCTGCTTTCTGTGTGTTCAAGGGTCATGCCAGTGGGTTAAACTTTACTAGGGAAGACCTTGTTTGGGGTGTTTTACAGTTTTTAGACATTAAGTTCACTTTCTCGGACGCCCACGTGTGTTGGTGTTACTGTCCTAGGTCGAAGAAAGGTGTGCTTCCGTTCGACTCGTGTCATTCAAGAATAGTTAAAAAGGGGGATCATAGCCAATAGTCTTTGGGGGTCACTCCTCGGGTCATGTCCTCACCAAATGACGACGAGCTTTCGAGCCAGGCTAACAAAATTTTGGAGGGCGGCTATCCTGGCAATCTCCTGGTAGGTGTGGCCGAGTGCCTCTTGAGGAGGGTGAGAAATGCGGAGGTAGTTATGGGTAGGAAGTCTACGCAGAAACCGGTGGTGGTGCCCTATATCCATAAGGTGGCGCATAGGTTAAAGAAAGCAGCGCAACGCCACGATGTTCCTGTCGTTTTCTCAGCGCCGGCCAAGCTGGGACGTTTATGTGCGAGGGTGAAGAGGGCATCGGTTGTCAGGGCCGCATGTGATAAGAAGCATAAAAACAAGGTTGTTCCTTGCGGGGGGGGGGAGTGATCTACAGTACCTCCTGACTTGTAAAAAAATTTTACATCGGCCAGACCGGTTTCTGCATTAATGATAGATTACGTGAAGGCGCGTGTTCGATTAGGGCATCTCCGTCAGGAGATCTGGCGGTTTACTGCGACAGATGTGGTTGGTCTCCGGTTTTAAAACATACCACGGTCCTGTGAAGACGCAGTCACCAACGAACTAGGGAGATAACTGAGGCTTTTTTTACATTTACCAGTTTAAAGACAACTGTGTCAGCGCGCCTTCGATAGATCCTTACGATTGTGAGTTGCGAATTTTTGAGGGGCTTTAACTTGTGACGGTCATGTGTCGTGATTTAATTTTGGTTTGCTGCGACCACGTGGGCGTTTCTTTAAAAATTAACAGTTGACAGTAAGCGCTAGGGGGATCGGTGGCCGAGTGGGCTAAAGCGCACACCCAGCTCGACGCGCGTGGAGCAGCTCGCGCTGCAGAACCCAGGATCCTGGGCTCAAGCCCCACCCCTGCCCGTTTCGATCTGGATGAGCATCGTACCGGCGTGCGGTCGTGTATCACTACTGCGTGCTGCACGTTGAAGACCCCAGGTTAGCGGTTGTACTGCACTGGCTAAATTGCTCATCTACAGCGAGTGACCCGTCGCAACTTTAAGATAGCTGACCAACTACACGCTGTATAAATATCCCCACAACCCAATTTTTTTTTTCAGCGCTCCGTCTGTGTACATCTTCTCTGTCCTGTGTCCTTGTTCGTGATGTTTTACCCGTAAACATGTTTCTGCTCCAACTTTGCGTTTGACGAGTTTAGGGCCCCAGGTCTCGAATAAACGTTTCGACGGGTTCTCCTCTGCTTGCGCTCTAGAGCAAAATACGTAGCGTTCATGCACTTCATTGCTCACATCGAAGAAGTAGGCTTCAAACTTTCTAACGAATGTTGCGTAGTCGTCCTGGTCTTCCCCGTCTTCAAACTTGAAGTTGTTAAAGACGTCGAGTGCTTCGTCACCGGAAACGCTCAGCAGGACTGCAGCTTTTGCAGCTTCACTTGTTGGACGTTCTTTTGATGCCGTAGCCTTGAGAAACAACTAGACCTTCTGCTTGAAGCGCTTCCAGTTTTTGAAGAGGTTGCGCGACAGTTGCAAGGACTCCGGCGTTTTGAGCAGATTCATCGTCGTTGCTGCGCCGCCTGACTACGCTTAGGCCCGTACCGGCCACTTCTTACACCATGTATCAAGATGAGAAACAGGCAGTCGACAGCGTGGTGTCCAGAGCAGCAAGAACAAAGTTTAATGGACGTAAGCGCTATTTATAAGATGGTGCCGGGCGCACAGCGCATGACTGTGCATTGTCATGCGAGGCGTTGTACATAATAAGCCCGATACAAGGCCTATTTGACGAATGGGCCGCCGAGGAGTTGGCTTGCAAGGAGTTTGGCCTAGACCCGTATATGTGTTAACAACATATCGCTGCACGATAATCGTACGTAAGGGCGTATTAGGCGAGAAAATTGCGAAATCCTGTGCGATCATTGTGAAAGATGGCTTGCTCTTGCGCTAAGCTCTTTAGAGAGTGCCGTCGCGCGTGACATTTAAATCCAGCGATGTTTGGGATGGCAAACTAAGCTACGAAGATCGAAGGAAAAAACGTAAAGTAATAAGATAAATACACGAGGCGACATAAACGTATCACTTCTCGAACAAGGAGGGTTCATCGACTAAACAAACTAATGTAATCCTTTTTCGTTTCTCAAAAAGCTTACGTGCTGCTATTCAGAGAAACCTGGGGCTTTTCTTATGCCTCCAACCTATCGCTTCAAACGTAAGAGCATCAAGTTGCGCTTGCATTGCGATGATGCTGGAAAGTGTGCTCTGATATAGGTTTTATGTTTGCTTCCTGTTTAAGATCTAGTATACCCCCCCTTCCCCCGTTCCTCAATAAAAAGTAGCAAATCAGCAAAGTGTTGACGGTTATCTTGTTTTGTCTTATTTCTCCCCTTACTTCGTTATATATATAGTCAAGCCGCGGTCATCACTGTATATACATCATACAAAAGACAGTCTGCAGACGTTTTCGAAGCGTGCAATAATGTATTAGAACAACCATGATTCGAACATTCTTCTGGCATGTCCGCAGATAAATATCTCGTAGATCTCTGCAGAGAACTCCGTGCCCCTTTTTGTACGATGTTTGAACAGTGCGACTGCCACTTTAAAAGACTACTCCGGCGTTTTTTTTTAGGTTTTTTCATAGTCTTTGATGTGCCTGAAATTTTACTAAACACACAAACAAACATCTTTGAAGTCGTATACAACCCAAATATTAAGGCCAAAATCTTTTTTTTTTGAGAACGTAATGAATTTATTTTGGTCCGTTATTGTTTTGTTTTTTCATAACGAAAATTTCTACTGGCAACATTGAAAAAGTGATTCTATGGGGAAGGCAGGGATTCACTCTTTGGACTGTAAACTTTGTTCCCAACTGATTACTAGCAGTTTCATTGTGTCAAAAATGAATGCTTTGGAAGCCCGCTCCAGCACCCACGCAGCAGCACGAAACAAATGCTCAACGTAGTAAATTTTTTAGACTGCCCGCTCGACCCGCAAGCTTTCCTTCCCCAGACGTCGCGGCACTGAAAAAGCGCGGGAATACCGTGAAACCCTTCATGTTCGTCGAAGGAACAGGCACAGAAGTCTGTATCTTCTGCGTCTGGCCCTCCAACTTTTAGTCGAAGGAGCAGACACCGAAGAGAAAGTCTTTGACACGTTCCCTTCTGTGCCTGTTCCTTCGACTAAAAGTTATTTTCTCCTTGTCTGCACCACTGTCTACGGGTGTTAATACTTGAACGACATGATCAGCTACCACCAAGATGACGTCATGTCCCGGAGGCCTGCACGTGACGTTATGTCACGTGACGCGCAGGCTTCGGGGCTGTCTAGGAGGTGCTGGGCAAGCGCGTGTCACTCGTGTGGGCAGCGCGAGCAACTACAAGCTGACACCAACGTTGGCTGACACCCTTCGAGGACGCTTTTTCTTTTTTTTACCTTTCTGAAAATATACGACAGTGCGCGCGCATAGCTTTGATAAGCGCTGAAGATGCGCGAGAGCGTAAATTCCGAAGACTCCGGATATGACTACACGTTCAGGGAAAGAAGGGGCATTAGCGGTACTTTGCAAATGATTTTGTGGAGCCTTCGTGCACCAATTGAAAAATAATCTCGATAGTTGCGATCCTGGTGGCCAAATGAAGACGATATAAGTGTTTTGTTTTTCCCTCAAATACACAACCGCTTCAGTTTTCCTTTAAGGTAGAACCCCTGAGAAGAGAAGAGTCAGCATTTGATGAGGAGTTATTAAATCTTTCTCCGGGTGTACAGATATACTCTGTTCACCGTTAATACTGAGACTGCAGCCAAAGAGAGCTAGAGCTAGCCTGTGCTCCTGCCTTTAAGACGTGCCTTTCTAGCGGGAGTGCTCGTTCTGCGGAAGAACGCTTTAAAGCAGCGACCTCGAGCTCTCGTGCTTGTGCCGTGGCTGGCTCAAAAGGAGCATAGCACCAGCTTCGGACGCAAACATTCGTGCTGCCAAGTTCCTCATTTGAGTGTCCGAAAGTTCCTCCTTACATCTCCACAGCGACGATGTATTACTTGCCGCGTCGGTCCAAGACGCTTCTCGGGTACCCGTCTTCTATCAGACAGCCCGAGGTATTACCGACGTCTTAGAGACAGAAGCCGGATTTCACGCCGCAGGGCCGCATTCAGTGCGCAATCAACGACTCCAGCCGCAGTTGCATCCGAGCGAGGAGAATGTTCAGCGCCGTTCCGAGAAGTGCCCCATATACGTTGGGATTGGGTTCTGGTCTTACGTGCCAGTCTTCCAATCCCGCGGGACGCTTCGCTAAATGATCCCTTTCTACGTAGAGCCGGCTTTGGGAACCATGCAGCACCTTTCGTTTAGTATGTCCGTTGATCAATATTTTCGCCACATATAAACAAAACTTCTTTCCTTGAGGGGAAAAACAACAAAAAAACTCGAAAACCGCAAGATGAACAAGGCACAAATATTGACGGCGTCGCACACGTCGCGACCACAATCAATAACATAGGGTCCTAGCATTGCGTGTAGAAGCAAAGCAATCGCTGTGCGTTTGCGTTGCGTGCTCCCACCTGCGCATGCGCGTCGCCGCCATGCGCGAATTCACGACGCAGTTTGGGCTCCGCGCACGCGCAGTCGGGAACATGCAACGCTAGCGCAAGCGCGCAGTCGTTGCGTTTTTTTTATACGCAGTACTGAAACTTACCATTGTTTCGATAGCCTGATGCGTCGACGTGTCTTGCTGTACTTCGTTGGTGTCCTGTATGCCGACCTGCTTTTATTCTGAAAGTGTTACCAGTAGAGAACGCGGGTATGATAACAAGAGTTATACCAACTAAAACCTGCGCTATCTGAAGAATGTTTTCGTTCAAACAAGACGTTCGCTAGCAATTTTAAAATGCGTACTTTTTACCAAATCAAAGAGAGAACAACTTCGCGTGTCCTTCTGTTTCAATAACGCCTTTGTCTATAGAGCTGAGATGCCCTGTCACAAGCTAATGACGGTTCCTATTATACGTTGTCGAAATAGAACGTTGTGTACATAATACCCTTCCCCACCGTAAAATGCACGTCATTCCTAGCCTCGTTTGCAAACACGACTGTCACGACTAAACGTTTATGCAAGGAGTCTTTGGAAATTCTGAAGTGATGAGTCATGCCTGATCATTAATCTAGCTTTATTTCTAGTGCAATGTATTTTTGTAACAAAATATTTAGAAAGTCTTCGAGGTACCCTGCGGACGTTCGACAGCTCGTCTCGTAAACCACAGCGTTGGGCGTTCGGCATCCTTTTTTTGTTTTCTTTTGCAGAGGCGACGAGATTATCCGATAGAAGCGAAAATATGTCTTCGTGAGACCATGTCCTCCGCACCAGGGGCTACCACGCAGCAGTTTTCTATTTCAGATAAGCAGATAAAACAGGCCGATCGCGAGAAATTGGCTTTTATCAAAAATCGTAAAGCAATAAATATATATTTTTGAACTTGTTTGTACCCCTGTTTTACGGGTATGCCAAAGGCTTTCAGAACAAACACCTTTACGAAATCGGCGAATCACCTCTCGATCTCGGCCCTGCGCATGCCCATCGGCGTGCGCTGGTTCGTCGACTCCTTATTAAAGGAGTTCGTTGTGAAGTCCTCTAACCTGCCCGTCAAAGGTATTACGTTATTATTTGGGAGCTCGAAGAGAAGCTCGTGAGCACAAAAAGGACGTCGCACGTCCACCGATGAAAACAAAACAAAAAACAGCAACAAAACATGTCAGTCCTACACGACGCTAGGTCCACCCATCACCGGTGCCAAAACGGCGACCGGCGCCAAAACCTTGCGCAACGAACTGGCGCTTCTGTACAAATGTCTTGAGCACAATCCATAGGTTTCTTCGTCCACCGAAACGGAGTCTTCCTGATGCTTGGTCGTGAGCGCGGTGTCGCTTAGAGTCCGTCTTTGGTTCATGGACCCGATCTCCTGGCCGTCTGGCCTCGTGAGGGCCAGAGGACCCCCGCCTCCCGGTACGGCTGCCGGACACGGCAGGAGCGGCGGCGGCGGCATCGGCGGCTTGGCTGCTCGGTCGATGCGCTGTTGCATCTGGACGGCAGTGTTCTGGATGGTGTCGGTCTGGGAACCGCTGGACGCCGACGACAGGAGGCTGGTGCCGTTGGCGAGGCGCCGGGGTCGGTGCCGGATCGACGAGGTACACGCCGGCACCGTTGGCCTGAGGGACAGGGAACGGGGCGCTGTTACGTGGATTCCACGATGCCCACCAAAACGACATCTTAACTCACATTGCTCATAATGCGTGACACAAAAGACAAGGTGTTTTCTGAAGGCATGGCGACAGAATAGACCCTTCTTCAAAAGGTCCGCGCCAACGGCTGTCCGCCATTGCTTGATCACGTGCTCTGAGCACGGATTGGACACGAGTGTGACGTCAGCGTTCGGCGAGGACTCGAATCCAATCACGCGCTTCTTACCCAAGCAATGACGACCGTTAATGTTCTTCGTGAACTTTTGGAAAGGGTTTATTATCTGCTGATGCGCGTCAAGCACGCATGGAGCGTTTTTGCTTTGTACATGCGTGTGCTTGTAAGATACGTGTGCAAAGAGTCTTTGTATTACCAATGTGACAGCTGCGTCATCCAAGGAAGAAACGCTCGGACAGTGACTGCAGGCTGTCTTTTGTATGATGTATTAGCGGTGTGGCCGCGGTTTAAGCGACACCTTGGGCCCATGTAACGTACTTAATTTTGGGACCACATACTGTCAAAGCTCGCTGCTATCCGCTAATGTGCAAAGTGTGTGCAAATAGCCCCAAATCCCATCCGGTTCTGAACAGGACGGCGGGTTTCGCAGTATTTGCGAAATCAAATATGCGCGCTATCTTTTGCAAATACCCAAATACACCACTGTCAGATTTAATTCACTCATATGATAAAAGATGATAAAAGAATGACAAGTAAAAAATTAGGAAATATACGTAAACCGGAAGAGTGCCCGGGCTACCCAATAGATTGCGCCACAGAGTTTGTTAACAAACAAAAAATGGACGAATACGAGCATGACGAGCATCCGTAGCACCGTGAGATGAGCGAACACGGGAAAGCAATGCTTTCTGACGTGTTATTTTTCACAGCGACAGCTGGTATTAGTTATTCGAGTAAGGACTCTCAGGGCGGCGCCATTTTGTTCGACCGCAGCATCCTCTCCACACATCCGGGAACTTCAGCAGGTTCGGTGGGGTAAAACGAGGGAAAGGGCACGCGCCCGATTCCGCTAGCAGAAGACAAACCGGCAGGGAGCCGTTCTCCATCTTTGGGCTGTACCGGCGGACTGTACGGAACATTGAACTCTCGCTCGCGGCTGCCGTTGTGAAGGGGTTCGTGTTTCTAGAATATTTATGGATACTGCAGAATCAACCTATAGCGCTCTGTTGTTTTATTTCAGTAGCTGATCAGCTAGCCTATCTTTGTTCCGTTACTTCAATAGCAGTGGCTTCAGCCGGCAGTACTACCCTCAACCACTGCCTCTGTTGCGTCAGGGGAGCATGTTTTTATTTATTTATTCCAAACTCCCCACTCATTTTCGCTAAAGGCCTACACCAGCACGACCTTCATATAGAAAAAAGCTACTGCAACCGGATTTACTTTTCGCCGGAGGGGACAGACCGACCACTCTAATATAATTTTCACGATTGTTTTTTTATTTGCACGGCTTGTGGCATCGCAATTAGACCCGGTTAGTCTTTTTATTGGACATGAGCATTACACGATTAGTTGCACATCAAAATCCGCGCATTTGCGCTTGAAAATTCCAAAATGACGCGATTTTAAACCGAGTTTGAACGCCAGCCGGATGCTAGGTACAGCCCACTCGGCGGAGCAGACGACGCGCTGGGTGAGAGGGGGAGGGCATTTTTCTCTCCCCGCTCTTCCTACTGGAATGGTCTATAGACCTTTTTCGTGTGCTCTCGTCCCCAGCCACCTAATAGGCGTATCCGGTATGGGCGACGAAGAAATAATAAAACGTTTCAACCTGCAAACAGTAAAAAAATAGAGGGGAGTCAAAACGAGAATGTGTGACGGTTACGCTTATATCGTAAATGCTTTCTATTGGCATGGCGACGGCAAAACAATGTTTTCGTCCATACTGGAAGTGATGACAATTCAAGATGGCGGCGCCCTTGTGAAAAAGATCTGTAGTGGCCCGTTACCCGTTTTTCCGACTGCGTGAGCTTAAACGACGTTTTCCTCGCTAAATTTAACGTAAACGACGTTTCCACGCTAAATTTAGCGAAAAAATTTACGTCAGCTGATTTATGCACCAAATTCAGTTTCCTCACTAAATTTGGAGGAGAAAATTGATGTCACATGACGAGATGCGACGCGACCTACAGACAAATTCAGGTTCCCCTAAATTTAGCAGAAAAAATTTACGTCACATGACCTATGCACCAATTCAGTTTCCCGCTAAATTAAGCGGAAAAATTGACGTCGTGACCTATGCACCTGTAAAGTTACCCCGTTAAATCTGGCGGGAAAATTGACGTCACGCGGGCTGACATCACGGGACCTACAGACAAATTCAGGTTCCCGGCTAAATTTAGCGAAAGAATTTACGTCACGTGACCTATGCACAAACACAGTTTTCCCGCCAAATTTGGCGGGAAAATACATCCCAATTTTAAAATCATTCATTAACAACGTATCGACGTTAAATCCACGTAACGCCTTTCAATATCAGATCGCCGTATGACTCACGATTGCCGCAATGTCAATCGATCGTCATCGTCGATCGTCGAATGTCTAAACGCAGCATGTCGTGTGATCGTCGCGCAATTTGTTTTTAGCAACTGATCGCGCAATTGTAGTATCCCGTTATCTGGCTCTTGGCAGACCTGCTTGGGACACTTGATTGAGGTTAACAGTTCCTGCACGGTTTCTCGAACCACCAACTCAGAAAACCACTCACGGACTGGAGCAATATTAAAGGTAAGAAAGCTGTGTGGTGAAATGTTTACTTTCCACGACTTGCGGAGAAAAAAGAAACGAATTATACATTAGCGTTTATGCCTAGCTCAGTTATGGACAAAACCTTACACGTGAACCGTAAAAGAGCACTCTAAAGGCAGGTTCAGACACTTGCGGTTGAGTGCGTTTGACTGCGTTGCGGCGAGAACCGAAAGCGAGTCACCGGCACATCTGTGCTTCGTATGAAGCGTGGAATCCAATTCAAGGAATCATCTTGGCACGCGATATAAGCAGCAGGCATGTCCTGGTTTCTCGCTGCCGCAACGCAGTCAAACGCAGTCAAACGCAGTGAAACGCTACTGTCTGAACCAGGCTTTATTCTCTCAACCAGCTAGGTCAGCTACAAAAAACGAAGTACAGGCTTCAATTACTTCAGAGCGCGGGCAATCACATTTACAATATGTCAACACGTTTAAGCTGGAAGAACTGGTGCTTTTCGTAGGATGGCCTTATGATGAAAACAAAAAGGGAAGAAAGTATATTTAGAACTAGAGCTCGCGTGCCTTTCTAAGACTATTGCGCCATTAGCTGCGACCAACAATTGCGCCGTATCTTTCTAACAAACATCGTAGGAACCATCTGTGACGGATCTATAAGTGAATAGTGGATTTCAGAGAAAACGTATAATAAAAAAGTCCCTTGATGGCAGGAAAAAACCCCGACTGATATTTTTTTTATTTAGTCCTTTGCAATCTACGTGCTAGTAGATCAATCTCGGAAATATGTCCGGGTACGCGATGAATCAACGGAAGAAAAATCAATTGAGGCAGCCTGGTCATCAGTCTTTGTGTCACCATGGGCGCCAAGAAGTTGACAGATTGTTGGGTCAGAAAAACAAAAAGTCGATTGACGCCGGTTTCGGCATACGTCTTGTGAGAGACACACTGAAAAGCTTTTATAGGGTGGTCCCTCCTCCCAGCTTGCTAGTAGAGCTGATGGAGTCAGAATTAAAGCTAACACTAATTTCCCCAGCAGTGTTTTAGCGGCTTTTATTCTACTAGTAAGATCGTATCAACTCTTGCGTTTTGCCTCCATGAATACCCAATCGATTTTTTAGTCACAGCCGACCCGCTAATAAAGCCCTCCGCATGCCAGTAGACAGTTTTTACGCACTTATACAAAGAATCAAGGCTCATCGCCCATATCAAACGCATAGATCCCGCAAACGGTAAAAGCCAATAAAATCTCAAATCGTGTTTTTTTTTTTGTTGAGAGGTATAGATGTTTGGGATAAGACTGTACTCTGGTAACCGTCAAACGTACACACACTGCAAGAAATAATACGGCATTCAGATAACACACTCTCAGATGAGTATGGTTAGGAACAGAACGACACGGACACGTTTTAATATGTTCAAGTTACTACTGTGAATTCGCTACCTCAATGTTCTGGCGCCAATTTTGTCACCGAGGGCCGTATTATCCTTTAAGGCGATGCAGGATCGTGACGAAAGAGAGGACAACTGAAACAGCTCCCAAGTCGTTTCAAAGTTGATCCAAAAACTATAGTAAGCCATGGAGGTCGCATGTTTAAAAAGGCCCGTCGTTTTTATGCGTTTGCTTTTTCAGGCTAAACCAATCATGCTCAGTGAATGCATGCCACACGATCCTGCGATATTTTTTTCCGTGCGTGATTGGTTTAGGGTTAGGCGGTGGAAGCAAGCGCACAAAAAGGACGAGCGCCGTGGCGATGCACTGCTTGATTGGCTCTATGCGGAGCACAAGTTCATCTGCTTCTTTTGCTGGAGTTGCAGTGACGTCAGAACGCCGAGCTCTGATTGGCTCTGATTGAAGGATAGTGTGCAGACCTCAAAGCAAGCCGCCTCGAGGTCTACCAACTATCCTTCAATCAGAGCCAATCAGAGCTCGGCGTTCTGATGTCACTGCAACCCCAGCAAAAGAAGCCGACGAACTCGCGATGCGCATTGTATTGTAGCGATCGGCTGCTGTAAGACTTAATGTGAAACGCAGCATATTAGTAAAATGGTGCGTTCGACTGATTGGTCCATTATGCACTAAAAGTGCCTGAAGGCTAGGAACAAGACTGTCACCCTCTACACAAGGCAAACTAAGGAGCGGCTTGTGTTGTCGTCATCTTTACTTCGTCCATGTTTTCTTGGCGTTTTTAGTGCGGAAATATGGTATTTAACAGGCATTAAATGTGAGGAATGGACGAGCAGTTCACCGGCCTGGAAGCCTTGGTCCATGGCTCGTGGCCGTGGCATCCTCCGCAGGCGGGATGCAGGATCCTGCGGAAGCCCGCCCTGAAGCGGGAGCTCATGGCCGCGTAGATGAACGGGTTGACGCACGAGTTGAGGAAGGCGAGCAGGTTGATGCTCAGCATGGTGAAGAAGTAGTTCTGCCGCTCCAGGTAGTTGGTGCCGAACTGGGTCACCATGGACACCAGGAAGTACGGGGTCCAGGACAGCGCGAACGCCGCCGCCACCACCATCACCATCTTGGCCACCTGCGAGACCCAAAGGTGGTTGGTCCCTGCCACTCGAGCTTGGTGTCAACTGTGGCTACTGCTGTCTTCAACTTATGGTTTCTGTATGTGACGACGCAACGAGCATTATCAATTGTCAGCGAAAATTTGGACAGTGTGTGTAAAAGATAAGGTGGAAGCTTGGAGTCATCGCGTCTTTGAACCAACACCGTAAAAGTTCAGTAATAAACGTAGAATTAACCATACTGAAGAGATCATAGTGGGCGTTTGGCCAACCGAGGACGAGAACGACACGGCGTTCCTTTCCAATGTCCGTCCCCCCATCCTTACTCTTGCTGTCTTCCATTGGGAACTGGTTGCTCATCCACGCTAGAGGCTCATAAGGCATCAGAAGCGTTAATGAAAGTAGACGCTCACGCCCAAGACGCGAGACAGCCGAAAGACCTCCCAGTCGTTCAGATCTTGTCATCGACTATATAGATTATGTTTTAATTTACCTCTCTATAAATATAAAAAAGGACTAAATGTATGACTGTTTCACTTCGACGAAGTACACGGGTTTTGCATGTTGGTATAATCTAATACCTGCTGGATCGGTTCCCCTTTCCGCGCGGTTGATAAGAGGAAGTTTTAGGATTGCGTTATTAATCACCGCTCCCGTTACCGCCGTGTCAAAACCGGGCTGAAAATGTACCACCGACGAAACGTTTTAGACAACCTGTACATTTTCTGTTAGGGGATAACAAGGTTGTAACGGTGAAGGTATAACAAAAACGCTAGGTCCAAATTCCTTAATAATCGCTGCCTGCAATTGCTAATCGGGACCGTTTTTGTTTGTCTCAAACATTATTTAACAATAACAATTAGCCCTCGTAAAAAAACGATAAAAAAATAGCTGTGCTTGTGAATTTTTTCGCATCTTCTGAAATAGCTGTCCGAGAGGATAGGGTTGCAACTTTGGTTCAGCGGAACCGGAGTTACCGAACGCGTCGATGCGTGAGCCGTTAGCTTACACAACTCCTTATCCGGATGATCATTCGCGTCTCTCGCAGCTCAAAATTAAAAGTTTGCCTCTCGGGCAAAAGAAAGAAAGTCTGGTCGGTCTAAGTTCAAGCTGTGTGATCACAACTCGAAATTAATTAAGCTCTTGCGTTGTTTTTCTTACTTTCCGGTATTACGTCAGGAGCCGTGGCTATATCTCCATTACAAACATCCGCACCCAGCGTATAGTTGCGAAGGCTTATTACTGTATAAGTATAACAAGGTTGTTTTGTCAGCGCAATATGAATGCGTAAAACCTTTACAACGCGTTTACTTGTGCTACAAGTGCTTAACGGTATAACACGAGTATTTTGTCAGCGCATTATGCATGCATAAAACCATTACAATCCGTTTACATATGCAACACGTGCATGCAATCAACCGTTGCTGATGATGATTACGGTTAAGCCCTATTACTGCACATTCGAAACCCGCTTCACCCTTTGAAGGTACTCGTTAAAAAAATATATATATATTTCAGCGTGCTGTCCTTTTTTCAAATTTTGCTTCGCTACCAAAGTTGCGAATAGTATAAAAACAATGTTCGTCTTATATATATATATATATATATATATATATATTTATATACGGAACAGCACCTGTGATAAAAAGAAGGCACTCGAGAGAAATATGCTCACAAAATATTTGCCCTTTAAGAAGATGGTTGTCCAAGGATGCCAAATAAGTGATCTGCAGAAACGTTTCGGGCCTGGTAGGCTCTTCGTCAGTCCAAATTTGTTTGGGCTGACGAAGAGCCTACCAGGCAGGAGGACCCGTTTTTGATGGGGTTAGCGTACAGCAGCCCCAGAAAAGGCAGCAGGACCCGTTTTGGAACATTCGAAACATGCAAGGAATGTTTAGGGGTCAAACTCCAAAATCCCGGATGTAAAACACCCTTTTTTTTTTAAATCCAGACGGGGCCCTCCCAGCGGCGGACGCACGAACTAAGTTTGGCGGAGCTTGTTGCAAACAGTGTCTCTCGAGTCGAGCCCTGGGAAAGCTACAGCGATCGAACGGAGCAACGCGCGAACATCACGTCTCACGCACTCTTGCAACCCCCGCCTAGGGCCTGCTATTTCGGCAGTCTCCATGCATTCTTAAGCACGCGCGATCTTTCAAGAACTAGGTAGAGAAAGCGTTCACACATGTTCAGAACTCCTTTCGGTTAAGGTTCATTGACTATACGTCTCCGCTCCTTCTGCGTAGCATATTTCCCGCGATCGCCACGCTCTGTTACCGGCGCGATACGCGCTGCGCTTCTAGCATGCCAGCTATTTAGTACACAGAAGAATGGGTACGCACCCCGTGACAAATTGCAAGGACAAGTATTAAGGATTTGGGTCCCGGTTCGGTGAGCCGTGATGTCAAGTGTTAAATCGTGTTTGAACTAAGTCGGGGTAAAATAATTGCGTTATATGCATGTTTAAGAAAGCCGGAAGTTGGTCCGCCTCAATGGGCGTCTGGTGTCTCAGCAGTAGGTGAGAAATTTTGCCAGAGCAGCGCAAACGCTAGCAAGGGCCGGTTTGCTGATCAATGCGGGTATCTATCCCTGCAGCTAACTCACCCGAAAAGGGGAATTTGAGGTCACGTGACCAGTTCCTTGGGGAGAAAGTGACTAACGCTCCGTGGGGAGTCCGTTCGGCAGACGTACGCCTTGCCTGTTGTTTTCTTTACTTTTCTATTAACACGACCTTCCCCAGAAATACCTTTACACGCCGCTCCTAAAGTTCACGTATGCGGTTCATTTAACTTCCATTTCAAGCCTCATCACCATTTCATCTGCGCAAAATGGGACTTTACTATTCGAAGCGAGGACTGACTTACGGCAGCCATCTGGCTGAATCGCTAAGTACTTTTAGTTTCTTGTCCCACGGAGCCGGTCCAGTGACTTTAAGATCCCTCTTGCGGGTGAGTTAGCCGCCGAGAGAGGTACCCGCATTAATGAACAAACCGACCCTGGGGTTTTTAACGTGCACCACGCAATCTTGATGCACGGCCGCGAGCCGGTACGCTTCTCATCCAGATCGAAATGGAAAGGAGTGTAGATTGAACCAGAAATCCAAGGAATTCTGCAGCGCCGGATTTCACTCCATGCGCTCCAAGCTATACTCTGCGTAAGCACACTCGCGGCCACATTTTTAAACGTCACTCGACTTTTAGCCCCACCTCCAATCAGTCGAGTTGAGGAAAAATAAAAAAACCCACTCAAGAGACATTTGGGTTACCAGGTGCTTCTCAGCAATTCCTCGACAAAGGAATTCCTCGAGATCTTGTACTCCACTCCAGCGTTCCTGGGGGAAGGTCTGGAGACGAGATTATACAAACATGTTTCGTCTAAGACATAATTTAAGTGCAAAATGTGAATTTTTGTGTTCGTTATCTCCAAACAGAAGCTGCTTTACCAGCACTGAAATGGTGGATTGCAAGGTCTTCTCTAGCCAGCGTGAAAGTTTTAGTATCTCTATCATTAGAACACAAGCGCCTTCCAGCCTGGCAATAGTGTGGGCAAAAGAACAACTTCCAGTTTTTCATTGTCTTAGTTTGACTAAGCATTCAGCTCTTGTTGCGAATTGCTTTTTAGAAGAAATGTATTCTCCTCGGTGTTGTTATAACTGGAGTTTGCTATCAAGCGCAGTTCTCCTCCTTGGCATCCTCCGAAATGCAGCAGTAACATTCATACCAAGTACTGATGCCACTTGACGACCACCAACATATTTTATGTATTTGTGTTGGTGTGAAACCACAGTCATCCGGCACAGAGAGCGGAATAATTGTGCCAGTGTCAGGGAAACCCGCATATTCACGATAATATCAGTGTAAGCTTGAAGTTTTATTTCGATACTTTGTACAGGATGTTTCCGAAAAAAATTACAAGGTTTTCTTTTTCTTATTGAAAGAGTAAACTGCGCATCGCCGGACGCTCATTTTCCGCCCAAAGGCAGTGCTAGAGGTCCGAACCAGATGCCAAAGTTTCAGCACGAACCGATATTTTATTCAAAAGTTATAAGTGATTTTCTGAAAATTTCAATGAAAAAACGGGCCCATTTTTGCCCGTTTTCAAATTCTTGCGCCTTAGAGCTCCATGTATTTAAGAGCTTCGTTGGCCACCCTTTCCCCATTCAAATTTTTATAAAATCACTTATAACTTTTGAATAAAATATTCGTTCGTGCTAAAACTTCGGCATCTGGTTCGTAGCTTTAGGGCTACGTTTGGTTGGAGAATGAGCGTTTGGCAATGCATAGTTTATTTCTGCGGTGAAAAAAACCCTGTAAATATTTTTCGGGAACACCCTGTACGCGTGGGTTTGAAGGCTTATGCATATCTGCCGAATAGCTGCTGCTCATGGACATATTAAAACTGCTCTGGCATGTCTTCAATGCTGCATGCATAAAAATAGCGCCCCCCCCCCCTTAAAGAAAAGAGAAAAAGATAAGGCCTATGCACGCAAACGCGTTCAACTACATTTCCTCAGCATTACGTGTTGATATGACCGCGAATCACAAGGTCATTCATGCTTCGTAAGTCGCCTGCAGAGATACTTCTTGAATTGGTTGCCATGCCTGAAGAACGAATGCCCTTGTGACTCGAGATCGTAACTACGTTTATTAATGCATGACTGGTACGACCGTCACTCTTACCCAAGGTATACTCCGTTCACCCTTTAGCTGAAACTAGAAGTTCTGTCTTCAGCGCGACCTTGACCTGAAACTCAGAAGTTCCGTCTTCAGCCCGACCAAGGCACCGCGGAAGCCAGCGAGCTGGCGCTGAAGGCGGAGCTTCTAGTTTCATCTTAACGGTGAACGGAGTATAGTCAAGCGGTCAAATGCTATTCTGTATAAGAGCTTTTAATATAAATGCAAATTCACCTCTTCGGCATGTCTCGCTCATGCGTTGTCGGACAAGACATTTTACTACATAAGTTGAGCTAATAAACCTATTACATTACAAGATCCAAGTCCGCCGCGATCCCCGGAAACTTGAAAAGACGCTATCACAGCGTGCTGGCGATGAGCCGCGACAATCGCCCAATGACCCGGCATGCTGGCGGCTGCGACACATTTACTAGGTCTCCGGCTGCCGTGCACCTGGATGCCCCAGCGCCGTAGAACAGCAGCGCGATCAAGGGCTGGGGCATTGGAGAGACCCGGCAGACCTTGACCGCTTTCGCCTTCCTCTAGCAACAAGGACTTCAGGAGGCTGGTCATCGTCACTTTCGCAAAGCAGTAGAGCACAAGAAATTCGCTGTCGTTGAACATTTCCATCGCGTTCAACCGGTTCCTGATACGACGCCGTGAGACTGGAAGGCTCTCCTCTTCGCTGTAGTGCAAGAGTTAGTTGGTCGGTTCCGAGGACAAAATCCACAAACGCGGTCAACAATGTGTCAGCCGCCACGACAACCAAAAACCAACTCGAGTCTCGAGGAAAATTTCGAGGTAGTTCGAAAGCTACCTTGAGATTCTGGGGGAAATCTTCGAGTATTTCCTCAGTCGAGTGGAGTTTCGAGTCGTGTTCCAACAATAAAGCGCCAAACAAAGTCCTCGAGTGGAGTTTGAGTGGAGTTTCGAGTCGAGTCGCGTTTAAGAATTCGACTGTCGGACACCGCGATCCCCCTCGATGGGCTTAACGAGAGGCTTGGATGGTTAAGCTTCGGTTCTATTGGACTGGATTGGATCGGATTTAATGGCGACCTCTTTGTAAAGGAGGGGGCTGCTCGCCGAAAGTTCCTGTGAGGGCCTGCCAAGCCACATTGACAAGCCACAAGCCAAACTGGCAACCGCCAAGAAATGGCGATTGCCAATGTGGCTTGGTGGACTTTTGAAAAGGATCTATTGCTATACAAGATTTCTGTCACAAAGATTTTGCGTGTGAATCGATCGTATCCTGGCTTTGATTAGCTTGAAAGGGCCTGGAAACACTGTCGTATAACCTTGGATAAACTCTATTTTCAATTAATCTTCTAAATTCATATAAAGAGAACACGCTAAAAAAATTTTTCAGTTTGACCACTATGCGCCATATTTTGTCGAAAGATCTTGAACAACTTCGTACAGTAGCTCTTATTGATCCTCAACTCAGCTTTTTTTTTCTCATTTAGTCGGAGTGTTTTAACTAAGCTGGGGGTAGCAACAATGTTAACCTCGGCTCGAGCAATTTTTTTATTAGAGCATTTATATAAAACGATTTTAATTTGGATTTCCTACACGACGAACATGACAAAGAAACTTAAGCGGTTGGCCACGTAAAGGCAATATTA
Organism: Ixodes ricinus; assembly: GCA_037355805.1. NCBI lineage: Eukaryota > Metazoa > Arthropoda > Arachnida > Ixodida > Ixodidae > Ixodes > Ixodes ricinus. Next base: position 28,582 of record JAZHYW010010228.1, on the reverse strand, counting down.
AACTTATATTAAGCGGACTGAATTACTCTTTTTCACCCACTTTCACTACCGAACTATAAAGGAAGTGCACGTGGGCCCCACATTTTATGTGCAAGCAAAATACGTAGACGATTACATTTTCCTTTTCTTTTTTTCTATTTGTCTCTTGTTTTTCTACTGCTTCGAACTGCATGAGCTTGAAGGATTGTAGTTTGCAGTATTAAGTATAGTCTAGCTTCAAAAATGTGTTTACGAGTTGAGTGGTGTCCTATAGACTTTCCTGCTCCCATTGTCTGCTACTCACCAAGAAAATGATATAAGTATCGCTACCAACTTTTCGTCAAAACATGTTTCCGTGCTAACATTTAAAAAAAATGATGCAGGATATGAGATTCGTCAAATACAACTCCTCCTTTTTAATTATGCCTGGCGCAAGCAGCATATTATTCAAAATTTAGCTTTTTCCGGGTAGTATTTTTTCTCGGGCATTTTTTGTATAATCTTTTTCTTTGTTTTATATACTTAGTCTATGAACTTTCATATTGGTATACTTTTTTCGTCTCGAGTTGAAGTGCTCTTCTATGGACAAATATAATATCTAGCTAAAACGTTATAAATTAATGAAAACATTAAAAAAAGATCGAATGCACTCAAACGCTGCCAACAACGTCAGTATTTATAACTTCAAAATATAAAAAAACGCATTTCGTTTTTGGGGAAGAGTAATTGAAAATGTGTTTTGTTTACACAAAAATAATTATTTTAAAAATTAGGTCTGGGTATTAGTGATGCAAAACTATCGATAAATTGACTATCGATACTATCGATAGTTTTTCCAAAACTATCGATAGTGTCGAAGAACTATCGATAGTCGACTATCGATAGTACTATCGATAGTTTTTCGATAGTCGACTATCGATAGTAGTATCGATAGGTTTTCGATAGTAATAGCGATAGTTTTTTACTATCGATAGTCAGATTTCTGCCGACTATCGATACTATCGATAATACTATCGACAGTTTTGCACCACTAGAGCGAACACAGTTGCCGCATCGCCGCTCGCCTCCCTTTCTCCTCTCTTCGCCCAAACTCCCGTCTTCGTCATCACTGAAAGCTGAACCAAAGTTGGGATGGTAAGTGCTTGGGCTAGTTGGTGTCCCATTTGAAAAAATAAAGCGAGAAAAGAAGAGGGAGCGACGCAAACTGCTAGTGTCGCAAAACTATCGATAGTAAACCGTGACAGTACTATCGATAGGTTTACGATAGTCGACTATCGATAGTTTCCCGATAGTCGATTAACGATAATTTTCCGATAGTCGACTATCGATAGTACTATCCATAGCTTTTCGATAGTCGACTATGGATAGTACTATCGATAGTTTTTCGATAGTACTATCGATAGTCTATGTATTACTATCGATAGTCAGATTTTCGACTATCGATACTTATCGATAGTACTATCGATAGTTTTGCACCACTACTGGGTATTCGTGATATGAACATTTACAGGGCAAAAGGTTAACCTGCCCGCAGTAAATAAAGTCTGGCGTCTCCGCCGTTGGGCTGCTGCCACTAATGCAATAATTATAATTATAATAATAATAATAATAATAATAAATATATAATATTAATAGTTTGTCTATTCACACAACACTTGTGGTATATCAAATGACGGGTTCGTCAAAGCCTAGAATGGATTGTATGACTGAACCCAGCAAGTCAGCTTAGGTAAAAAGTAAACTATACAGAGAAACCAACACGCCTAACACAAGCTTTGGCTTGCCAGCCTGACCCCCCCCCCCCCTCCTTTTCGCTACACATACACTCAAATAAGAACAAAAAGATTAGTCTTCACAACAAATGACGACGAAGCGACTTCTTCAACTGTCCTTTGCCGGTAATACTAGAAATCTCTTCAGGAAGAGCATTGAATACTTCAACTAAACGTAGAACAATCGTGTCCTTTTCCGTGCCTGGTAACATATCCCTGCACTACATACCGAGGAGACACTCTGAGGTGGCGCGATGGTGTCTAAAGCGTCTTAGTTCTCACTCCAAAAGTGGCGGAGCACAACTGCTTCGGTATACAAATCACGTAGACTCGGCATCTGCAAATCCCTAAACAAATCTTCGCTGGACGAGAAAACAGAGTTATACGAGACACTCCGCAAAGTTCCTTTTAAAATATTATCTATCTTAGTGTGCCACGCAGTTGTGCAGTGGGCAAGGAGCGTCACGCCATATTGTAATACACTGTACCCAAGTGCGTGGACAATAATTTTTCTTACATTCAATGGAACAAACACTCTCATACTGTACAACATGCATGCAACTTTCCTTAGCACGCTACATATATGAGCCACCTGCTTGTTCCAGGACATGTCATATTCGAAAATAAGACCCATATATTTTGTTGAGTCAGCCCAGGGAACAGGTGTACAACAACAGGGTTTACAGGCAGAACTGTGTAGGAAAAAGGGAATACTAAAAAAATACAGGTTTTAAGGGATTTCGGAAACAGATGAGTTTAGTTTTTAAAGGTTAACTTTAATACGGTTGGCCGCATACCAGTTCATAACTTTCAGGACAGTAGACTGCAGAGCGTATACAGCCTCATTAAAACTGACATGGCGTGAAACAAGCAAGCTGTCGTCAGCGTACTGATAAACACTACATCCCGAAACAACAAATGCTAAGTCATTCACATATATATTAAAAAGTAATGGAGATAGCACTGACCCCTGCGGGACACCGGTTTGGAGAAATTGCGCTGAGTTCTGGACCTTATCTATGGAAACCACTTGTTCCCTTTTATCTAACGGATTTGCCAAGAGCGACTGAAACGGACCACGGAAACCAAATCTCCAAAGCTTCCTTAATAAAATCTCATGATTGACCGTGTCGAAGGCTTTGCTGACATTTAGGAAAATGTTTCCCTCAAAAGCAGAGTCACGTCATCAGTTACGTCATCTAAAAGCAGCTGCGTACTGCTTCTCGAAATGAACGCGTACTGTCTAGATGATAAAAGCGAACACTGGTCGATGAAACTGGTCATGATGTGAAAAATGTGTTTTTCAAAAATATTTTCCAGCACAGGCAAAATTTAAGTCGGTCGGTAATTTTCTACCTTTCTGGAATCCCTCCCTTGAAGATCGAAATAACAGTAACAGTTTTAATTTCGTTGGGGATAACGCCCAACTCAATAAAACCGTTAAGCATACAAGTGATTACATGTTTTAGATATTCAAACTTTCGCTGGAGACATCCAACAGTTATACCGTCTACACCTGGTGACCTAGTAGGCTTAATGCTGAAGAGCGTAGAGCGCAAGCCGTCCAAATTCATAGGGTAGAGAAAAGCAGATCTAACGTTCATTTCTATTACTTTTTCGGAGTCACAAACACCCTGTGGAACGGGAGCGGGAGCCACGAAAAATGAATTAAATCAGCTCGGCTATATCCGTCAAGTCAGAACCGAAATTGCGTTTTATGACGTCATCCACAGAACGTTTACGGTGATAAACGCGAAGAGTGTTCACGAGTGACCATGTCTCTGCTAAGCTAAGTCGCGCCTTCTCAAATGTTCTTTGAAATGCTGCCTTTTTGCTGATCGAAGTATACCATTAGCTCGGGTCCTCGCCAATCTAAACTAAGCACGAAGTTTATCATTTTTTGGTGCTCGCAGACTTCGTACCCATTAGAGTTATTTTGTATTTATGGCGGAAAATACCTCCCTGTCTAGCCATGCATGATCAGGTCTCCGTTTTTTATATTAATTGTTCGTTTGGATTTGTCGATAAACGATTTGATGATTAGCACGAACTCCGTATACATATTACACTTTGATGGAGACTCACAGAACTAAACCCAATCAAACGTCGAAATGAAGTGGTCTAGTATGGAGTTATCAATAATCGATATTTCTTGCAATGACTTGGCCACTATCTTTGTTTCCACATCATTCACAAACTGACATCCTACAAAATAATGATCTGGTAATTTTTTCTTGATGACTGAGGACATTACAACGGCATTTTCAGCTCGAATGCAGATATGATCAATGCATGACGATACTAGCCAACTCGCTATTATCTCTTCTATTGTAGGTGTAGTAATAGCGTCCTCGATGACTTCATGTGCCAGTATATTCAAATAATCACACACGTCGGACTTACCCTGCTTCGCAACATCGATACTGATGTCACCAGCACAAGCAAAATAAACCACGGCTACTCACTGTAGGGAGTATTTCCTTCAATCCGTCAAGAAAACTCCTAATACTCTTGGAAGGGGCCTATACCAAGCTAACAAAAATATCAAGGAAAAGAATTTTCAATTTTAAGGGCAATCGCTTCCGCGTGGGAAAATGAGATGTCGTTTCCAGAAACTAGCCAAGTGTACTTAACGAACACCACGATTCCATTACGCCTCAGTGTTTGATCGCAAAAGCCAGAATGAATTATAACCTGCTAGCTCAAATTGATTCCACCAGTCCTCAAAGACATTTGTTTCGGCAAGTTCAAGACACTGTCGCAGTGTTTGCTGTCACGTCTTTCACCAGGATGTTGAAGAGGTTCCAATGCTTCCTTATTCTTCTTATGTTCACGTGCAATACCATAAAAAATTGGATCTGTATAATAATCTTGTGTTTTAACACATTGAAATCCCTACATTCCTGAATATTATTCGACTATATAATAATAATAATAATGTTTATTGCGTGTTCAAGAACAGACAGTAGCCTTTTCGTTGAAACACGAGGAAAACAGTAAAGGTTCGTTCACACGATGCATCTTTTAGGCGCGCAAATCAGTTTTCATGACACTCAAGCTGGTGAAATGTCAAGAACAATACGTACCACTTCACGTGCAACAACGATGACGTTTTGACTCGCGAAAATAGTTTCGGTGTTGACCATAATGTGTGCTTCAGTTGAAAAGGCAACCACACAGGCAAAATTACGGTCAATTACAGTGCCGTAGCTAACAAAATGACTTTTTTGAGATTTGATTTGAAACTTATTGCCATCCGGACTACCCAGTATTTTCCGGAACGTATACGCACACCGATGCACCGTTTTGAGTGAGCTCCGAATCAGATCGCTATTTATCTGGGACCTGCTTTGCGCATTTTATGCAGTGACCACTTTAATTTTTTTTCACATACTGCACTACTTGGAGCGATCTCGCATGTGCAAAGCCGATTGAGGCGGCAACCTGTACGTGCAGGACATGTGCCGGCGCCGAGCCCGTACGCAGCCAATTCATTGCCAAAGCTCCTATCAATGCACATGGTATTCATAGAAATGCTACGTGCCCAATCTGGCTACTTAGCGCCCATGTCTGCCCCGATTTTACTGTGCCAACTGTTTCAGAGAGCGCACATGGTTTCACGTTCGCTTGTAAACAAAGCAAACTTGGTTTCAGTTTACTCGATGGTCTCTATCCAGCGGTACGTCGACAACAACGCTATGAGCACTATTCTAATCTTGCCAACCCTCGCTAATTGTCTTCGTCCATCGCTGGATTTTTTCCGATATCACTTTTCCTTCAGTGGTGCTTGCGGAAGCGCCGGGTATCCATCGTTCGTGGTTTCGGTTTTTTCGGATTTGCCTGGCTACAACGCCGGTAGTGAAGTGGTCTTCTGAAACAGCTCGCTCCCCTTCAAAGGCCACGTGAGAGCGTTTCTGAGCGGCCATTGGTGGCGCCCTCAGAGTGATTGACAGGACTCGGCAAAGTTTTCAGCAAAAGCTCGCCCAGAAGCGAGGTGTGCGCGCAATTTTTTTTAGATGCGTCCTTCGGACTCGCCGGATGGCAACCATTTCGCGACACTAGATTCATGAGAAAAATGCATCGTGTGAACGGGCCTTAAGTTTAATAACAAACAAAAGAAAGAAATCAAGGCGTAAAAAATCAGCAGAACCCATCCTTGGGAATGATTATCTACGTTAATGCGAATAGCATCAAACGGTGCGGAGTTATGCGCGTTCGTCAGGTGGCCGGCACACTCTAGATACGCCAGCCCACTCTTGAGGCGATTCTAAATTTGTTGACACTTTCACAGCCCTGCGCACGATCTCCGCAGCCCAGCACGTGCGTTTGTGTCACGAAGGCGAGCAAAGCACGCGCCATACGCACAAACACTCAAAATGGTACCGACCAGACTTTCTGGCGTCTCAGCTAGTCTCAACTAACGGTACCGAACGGTTGTTTATATCTTTACCATAGACGTGCTTACAGGCGCTGTCAGCAGCCGGTGCGCGCGCGTTCCATGCACGAGGTGCTCATTCCGCTCTCGTGAGGCTGAGCACGGCCGCTACTCCCCCTGAGCGCGGGAGAGGGCGAGCTAGCGGCCGTGCTCAGCCTCACGAGAGCGGAATGAGCCCTCGTGCATGGAACGCGCGCGCATCGGTAGCTGTGACAGCGCTGTAAAGCGCGTCCTATGGTAAAGATATAAACAACTGTTTAGAGTGCGTTGAATGACTGCCTTCATAGCTCTGTGGTTAGCGCGTCTGCCTGCTGATCAAAGGGTCAACGGTTCGAATCCCCGCCGGCGCCGGTCTTTTTTATTTATTTATCGACCCGCGGCGTAAGAGGTTAGATAGCCAGATAGATAGATAGATAGATAGATAGGGATACATAGACGAAAAGTGCGTGAAGTATCCAAAAAATGACGATCAAAAGAATGCTATTCGCATTAAAATAGCACAAAATAAGTGAACAAAAACATTAATGGAGACGAATACACATCCAATCAGTCCTCAGAAGTACATTGAGAATTTACTTCAAGAACAGCCGTGGCAAAAAAGAAAAACAAAAAAACATCATCAATAGCGTTACAATAGCCTTAATGACTCGAAAATACCTGAAATGCTGTCGTGTTTCAGTTGCATGCGGCTGACAGGGTTCAGCATATTTGCCGCAGGGGGATAAAATGCGCTACTATACTTTCGTTTCAGCTTCGGTCTGAGCGGGGCCGATGCTGCGATGACGAACGGCCAATCAAAGAGCGCAAAAGCGCAACGTCATGGCGTGCTTCTGCGCTTGATAGGACTAGCCGGCGGAGGAGCACGCACAGAGAGACGGCGAATACCGGCTGGTCCCATCAACTGCAGAGAGCACGCCATGACGTTGTGCCTCTTTCGCTGTTTGATTGGCCTTTCGGCTCATAACATCGGCCGCGCTCGGACCGAAGCTGAAACGAAAGCATAGACAGAGTGCTGTAGCGTGGCACACGCAACGAAATAGATGATAAGATCTCAGGAGAACTAATCTTGCCGTGTAAACATTTGAAGAGTAATAAAATGTTAGCAGAGGCCTGCGGTGATACAAAGATTCGATGTTGTAGTGGCTACAGACACTGGAATAACTGTATGGCTCGTTTTGCAAGTAGCTGTAGTTAAGAATGTAGGCGAATTTCTTTTGAACGCGGTCAAGTAAAGCTTCATTTGATCTCGCCAACCAGTTCCAGATTACAGATGTATATTCCAAGCGGGATGGGCAAATACGTCTAATGAGTGTGATAAACGCAAAAGGCTGCAAGAATTCACTCGTTATAGCGGCTGACCACTCCTAGCGTTCTCACAGCAGTAACAAATGTTGTCTCCACATGAGAGCGAAACTTTCAGATTTGAGTCGAAGTAAACACCCAGATCTCGAATTGTTTCAGCACGCGCAATTTTTCTCGGACTCATTTTCGTAGGGGAACATAATTTGTCCCGTTTTGCGAGTGTGGGTGAGAACTTTCGTTTTTGTTTTATCGACCACTAAATTATTGATCGAGCACCAGTCTCCAATTTTGTCTATATCTCCCTGAAACTCGTGGCAATCCGCCTCTGACTGGATTTCTCGAAATATCTTCATATCATTCGCAAACAGAAGAACGGATGAGTAGGATATTCATGACTGCACATCGTTGACAAACAATGAGAACAATAGGGGTCCCAGAACTGAGCCCTGGGGATGGGGTACACCAGAAGTGATGTGATATAAAGAAGAGTACGAACACTCCATTCAAATTCCATTCTGGCGGCCTCTTAGGTAACAAAAAAAAAACCAAGCAAGCATTAATCACTCTCACTCCCATTAGCTGTAATTTGTTCAAGAAAAGATTATGGTCTACTGAATCAAATGTCTTGCTCAGGTCAAAATTAATTACATCAAGCTGACTAAGATTACTCAAAGTGGAACACCGATATTCATAAAACACGTCAAATTGGTTACTGTGGACTGACCCGACATAAAGCCGTGCTGACATGCGACAATGATGTTTCTCAAAAAGTAAGACATAAATAAGTGCACCACAGCTTCAAAACCTTCGAAAACACACAAAGTTACGGCACAGGTCGGTAGTTGGAGGCCTTCAATTTTGTTCACAGAGCTATGAACAGGTACAACGCTAGATGTTTTCCGTAACTCTGGAAACACACCAGACCTTACTGACCTATAAAAGACAGTTGCCAGGGTAGGTGCAAACAGCTCCGCGTAGGCTCTAACAATGGGACCAGGAATATTGTCCGGACCCACCGAAATTGAATTACGGAGCTTCTTTATTGCAACCAGGACATCTGACACCGTAATATGGACCCCAGAAAGACGTCGAGGGAAATATTTCCCTCATCAGGACAATCCCGCTTACTGTAGCATTTTGAAACAGAACTAATATGAACTGCGAACGTGTTTGTGATGTTCGCTGGAGCTGTAATAAATCGTCCGCTTTGAATTAAGGTTATTCTGGACTTCTTTTTGTCCAGACCTGCCGTTTACGTAGCGCCAAACTTCCTTCGGATTCCGCCAGAGACTAGCCTCCACATTGTCCGTGTGCGTGCGCCGATCCACTTTGAGCAGAGCTTTGGTGTGTTTGCTTAATCGACTAATAATGATAATAATAATAATAATCTTTATTTACGCTGGGTGAATTAAAAAGAGTTGAAGGCAGGTTCGTCAAAGCCAACAAGGGCTTGTGCTGGACTGAACCTAAAGTTGTAGTGTTCACAAGAAAGTTCCAAAAAGTAATAGGAAAAAGTAAAAACATAATACAATAATATAGCGCCAGTTCAGATGTAGTCCAAAACCACACTTCATCAGTATTTAAATTTCAAAGGATATGCTAAAAAAGATTGACTTGTCTTGCAGATTTATATTCTATATTAAAAATTAAGCACAAACGTGCATTGCATGGAAGCTAAAGTAATTGCTGCTATAGCATGATAACAGAGTGTGCCACTCACATGCAAATACATGAGCACAATAATTGATACACGAGAAGAAAGTTTTTGCACGAAGCAATAAAAAATCACGAAACAATAGCTAGGTTGATGATCATAGAGTTTCTTCGTTTAAAGAAATATTGCGGGATATTTTCTTACGTTTCTTTCTAGAAATAAGTCCGAGAGACTTAGTGGTAACTCATTAAAACTGTGAGGGACATAAAATAAACTCATGTTTTTCCCATAACCACGTATAACATGTTGGAACGACATAGAGCGGAACCTTCCGCAATTGCCGCGTGACGGGGCGAGTAGATTTAAAGTCGTCCTTCCTGTTGTAATAGAGTTGCAATGAATAATAATAATAATAATAATTATTAATATATTATTAGGTTTATTTTCATATTGTAATGGTGGAGCAAAGGGTAAAAGCCTCAATCGAGGCTTGACTAGTCCTTAGCGATCAGACATTGGCTTAGCAGATATAAAAAAAAGAAGAATATTGTTACACGGTAACAATATGAAATACGTGCACTGTTATTTTAAACAATCGAAAATCGAGAAATAAGCTTATCTAACAGACAGCACTAGTCATACACAAAGTACACACAAAAATATGAAATGAGTTGCCGAAGTTGCTTGTACAGAAAAAACGAAGGCAAAGCTTTGTAGGAGATTGTGTCTAAGCAAAGTTATTTATTTCTAAGAAAGTTTAACAGTTTAGGTATAGTATAATGCAGCATTTGAGTACCATATTTAGTACGACAAAAGGTACCTTAAGGACCTTAACGTGATCGATGATTAAGTTATATTAGCTCGTGACTGTGCGCGCGAGAGAACACCGGGACGAAGTTCGTGCGTCTACGTTTCAGGGGAGCACTCGAATTTACATGGACAAGAGCTTGACAAAACATAAACACAGACCCCCCCCCCCCTTCCCCCGCCCCCACGTCAAGAAAATAAGTTATACAAAATAAACGTTTTCTGCAAACATTGAATCTAGCACCATAACAAGGAGCGCATGACGTTCATCGTGATCACGCTATGCTCGGTGTCGCCGCGCAGACTGTAGGACGTTATATTGAAACGTTTCTATTTCGAACTCGCAATAAATCCTTCAGGAAGTATTCTAGGTAGATTGATGGGAAAATTTCTAGTCATTGTCAGTTTACGAGACGCAAGGCGTACCAAGTCCAGAGCATCTAATAGCCGTTCCGCAACTAATGACACTGCTGCATCCGCCGACGAGAACACCGAAGGACGAATCGCAGTGAATAAAGGCCGAACCGCATGTAAGCGATTTAGCGAGCGACGGAGATTTCTCACTGTCGCCGGTCGCGCCGCTCGCTTCGTGGATTATCAGAAAACGTCGATCATCGCCTTGGTTGCTAGCTCCCATCGCTTTCATACGGTTTGCTTCGTCGCGCGACTGATCAAGCGACAGCGAAGCGGGTCGCCGTCGCTTGTCTCGTCCCTCGCCAAATTGCTTGCATGCGGTTAATACTTTACTAGGCTCATGAAGGACATTTGATAAGGGAGGGTAGTGGTGGGGGGGGGGGACTAAGAAAATGCTGTATTTCAAGATATAGACAAAGCGACGTACAAGACAAGGAATTACAAAATCAATTGATCATAAGTACGACTCAGAATTGTGAAAAAAAATTAAAACAAGAATAATAGGTATGGTACAACATAATAAATACGAATTGATCCACTTCAAAAGCAGCAACAACAAAAAACACGAATGAATAAATTAAGCAAATGCATATGGAACACCCTGTCCGCAGGACGCGTCTGTTTTTTTGCTGCTCGTTTGGATATAGGCGCGTTGTTACACTGTTTCGTTACTTCACGTTTCCTCCACTGGGTGGCGCGCCGCCTCCTGTGTGCCGCGAGTGCACTTGTTTCTGCGAGTCACTGACAACAGCTTAGGAAGAGGCAGGGCACGTCTTACAGTGTTCCCGCTCCTTGCCTCGTGATTGGCTCACCGGCGTTCTTAGGGGAAAACGCCGCAATCTGATTGGCTGGTGCGACAGTGAGATGTCCGTGACTGCGCGTACCTGTATGCGCGTCAGTCCTGCCCGTCTCTTGAGACGTCAACGCTTTTGCGCGCAAACGAACAACACTCGGCGCGACAGTTAGCGTGAACACAAACTCGTCCCCTTTTTCTCGAACGTTGCTTAGACACGATACTGCTCGGAAACATCGTATGTTGCCGACTAAGCCGTTGGACGAGCGCAATCCTCCACACTAGCACTTTTGGTGACATCTCGTCAGTTGAGACAAAAAAAAAAGACACGCACACACGAAAAAAAAAACGATTTATTCTGTGTTTGCAGCAACCGTGCCCCACTCTGTACGTGCTAGGTGCCTACATACAAAAAAAAAAACACCGTGCTCTTTTTATATATATTTTTATCCGTGTCAATTGTACCTTTAAATGTACATCACGCAATGAAACAGTCAGTTCTATTTGTTATAACTTGTTGGGCTTCTTTGAACTGCTCGCGTCTGATTTATATACGTTTTGAAAATAATAAAAACGATTAAAAAAAAGTGCGGTCCATGACAATTTTTGTTGAAGCGCGAAGTGACATTTGAGACAACGACGCGCCCGAGTCTTCACTGCGGCAGCCTTTTAAAGATGACGTTGAGCTAGGACGTTGTGGACACATGACACGAAATATTTAAAGACGTAAGTACCAATATAGGGAACTGCATGCGAAGACATATTAAAATATTCTATTCCTGACGACGGATTAAACCAATGTTGACGTGTAAAGCCTTTCTCAATCGCAAGCAGCACTCACGTAAAGCAGAATAACAAAAAAAGAAAGGGGAAAGAAAGCACCGCCTATTTCTAACAGTAAAGCGAAAGCCGTATGTGGATGTCTTCAAATCACTAAAACATGCTAAAATAAAAAATAAAACAAACTTCAGTTATTTAAGGCAAATAAACAAAACAAAATAAAAAAAATATTACTAAGAAATTTTATGCTTTTTGTAAACCCCGCCCGCTCAACTAGCACATTGCCATTCCGAGCACGAAGTTTGTTCTTTCATGGATGAGCTTTTGTTTTCACAAAATTTAGGCATTGATGAAGATGGCACAAAGAAAAAAAATGTGAAAAAAGAAAGAGGAGATAAAAAACAACAAGAACTAAGACTCAAATAAGTGATGTGCAGCTGTAGAAACCACTTAGTGCAATTCATTGTTTTTGTGGTCTCTAGCTGGAAAGCGCGTCGCGATAAGCTTCTGTTTGCGCCTGGATTAAGTTCAACTTTCTTATATTTTTCCGTTGCTTTGGAAGCGGTTTTCCTCGCGTGCAAAACTTCTAGAGTTAAAGTGGCCGGAATTTTTTTTCATTGTTCTTTTATATTATTAGTTTCTTCTTAAAAAACAGTTCGGCGCCACTAACAAGGACAAAAAACCAACCCACTTCCACTGCCTTTGAAAGCAATGTTTATTTTTTTAATTTTATGCACACCACACCTGACCACTATATTTATAGATATTAGGCGGTTTCATTTGGATTCAGGCAACAAGGTGCAGTCATATTTTTTTATTTTGCATCAAATTTTAATATTTTGTGGCGCATGTTCCAAGAAGAACCGTCATTTTTAGTTTAATGTCCTGACATGTTTAGTTTCTAAGAAAGAAAATCTCAAAGAAGCAGGAAAGAACGACGAGGTTTCGACGATAGTCGTGTGTTTCGTTTTTTAATCACTCTCAATCTCAAAGTATTCAAAAGAGAGCTTCTATATTTTTTAATGTGATATATATGGAAGTAGGTAAAACTACATTATAACTACTATTTATTATTCGCCGCTCCAATCTTTGTGAAAATCCCCAAACATGCCTGCGCGAACAACTGTGACCTAAACTGCGGATTTTCGTTTTTAGTAGACTATGTTTAGTATTGCTTTTAATCTAATACCACGTGTAGAACCTTTCATTGCCTTCCACATTATGCAAAGATTGTGTGTTAATCACGTACGAGTACTGAGAAATAAATTATGAAACAAGGAAGGTTTTCACTTTTTGTTCAATCTCAGCACGCTGTAAAAAAAAAATAACATTTTTTTGCGTCGCGTTTTTTTGTACTTTTTTTAGCAGCATACATTCTGTTAGTATATGCACTAGTTTTGAGCTTTAAGCTTCTAAATATGCTAAAAAACAGCAAGGGTTGAGAGTTGAGTGAGCATACATTCTGTTAGAGGTATATGCACTAGTTTTGAGTTTTAAGCCTCTAAATATGCTAAAAAAAGAGCAAAGGGCAAAGGGTCAGAGGGTTGAGTTGGCGCATAGAACTCACTCGAGCAAAGTCGCAGCCAATAACACCCAAACTCGCACACACGACATCCAAAAAGTTAACCCAAGCTCAAATGATAAAAAGAAAAAAAATTCAATCATAACATGTAGGCATCCGTATACATATATATATATACACAATATAAAAAAACAATGAGGATTCCAAAATAAAACAAAAACAACTCGGAACAAAGAGTTGCGCATAGCAGAGTCGCGTTCGCTACAAACCCCGATATATTGGAGTCCCATGGGCCTTCTTTTCCTAAGGCCGTATAGAAGAGCGAGCCAATACGGGACGGTGGAAATTTATGCGGCCAAACTTGGTCCGCGAGCTAGCCGGCCATGAAAGCGCGAGGGACCGTGGCCACAGATAACGTAGAGAATAGAGGCTCCGCGCTGTCTCCTTCTTCTGCGTGGGTGCTCGCCGCCAGTGTTGATTTTGGCGCCTAGCGCAAGTTGTGGAGCGTGGTATTATGGAGCAGCAGTCGCTCGAAGGGTAAACAATTGATGCGCTTACGCTTCGGAGTTGATTTCCATGCCTGAATTGCGATGATCTTTTACAGCGAAGCTGTATGTGACTCGTTGGTCGGATTTTTATCGAGTGGGCGTCCTCACGGAAAACAAAACCTTCAGCGATTGAAGCGAAAAGTGCATATCACGCATAGAACAAACAGCACAGCATTCGTTTCAATAAAGAACAAGCACAAAACGAGCATCCGAACCACATAATTGATGACAAGGCGCTCCTGATAACAATGCGAAGTACGTAGCGCTCACCGCATACGTTTCTCGGTAAAGATTACTGTTGCGCAAGCTACCGCGGCGACGGCAGCTTGTGACGTTGGGAGTGACGTCACAAGCCTTTCATACAGGGTATTTCACGTTAGCGTGACAAAACCAAAAATTTCTAAATTTAGTCTATTCGAGGTAAAAGGATAATTTTCTCGGGACCGCATTACTCGTGGTGGCGGACGTCAGAAAATGCGCGATACTTACTAATTAGTTCGCTAATGAACTAAAGATTACTAATAAACATTTTTGAATTAGTGACAATAGACATATGGTTCTAATTATAAGCTTGCTGAGACATCATCGAAAACCACTAAATCAGTCATTTTCAGAAAGACTTTGAGCGCGTGACAAGCGTAGTAGTGCGCTAAAGTTACCTACTCGTGGAGCAGGTACAAGGCTAGGGCTCTCATAAGAGACGGAAAAATCGCGGGGGCGCCTTACCGCAACCGTCAGCCTTGTACCTGCTCCACGAGCGGTAACTTTAGTGGACTGCTACGCTTCTCATGCGCTCAAAGTCTTTATGAAAATTACTGATTTAGAGATTTTGATGACTTTCAGCAAGTTTCTAATTGGAGCCATATGTCTATTTTCACTAATTAAAAAGTTGATTAGACATTTCTAGTTATTAGCGAACTAATTACTAAGTATCGCGCATTTCCTGACGTCCGCCACGACGAGTAATGCGGTTCCGAGAAAATTATCCCTTGAACTCGAATACACTAATTTTAGGAATTTTGTAACTCTTACGTGTACATGAAAAGTTTATGTACAGTGCATTTACTTTTCTTTCGTCATTGATTTGGTATAGTGCAGTGGGCAATCGTTGCAGGTGATACCACAGCTTCGCTGGCCAACCACCTTCACAGCGGGGATTGGAGCTCCGACTTTTCTCTCTCTCTCTCTTCTATATTCTCCGGCAAATATCTTTTCTCCGTACAACAAAAGGTCAAAAACGATTCGAAGCCATTTCATACTTACCTGTTCAAAGATCAGAGGAGCTTTCGACATATAGTCAATAAAATAAATAAATAAAAAACTACTAGAAAGAATTATTGGTAAGGCCGTTTACTGAAAGCGACAGCTGACCTCCTGTATCTAATTTGACCAGGCTCGACAAGCTTGCAGTGTGACCCTATATGTACTCATAAAACAATAAAATGTAAAAAAAAGGAAAACCTTCATCTATTAACATACACTATATTGATAGGTGCTTTCTTTTACACAGTTCAAAGACGGGTCCGCGGTTACGCATGCCATACCAACAAAGTGTTCAAGCTGCTTAGACGTTTTATCTTACACAACGTGACATGATCACTTACCATCGTGGCGCGTTCAAAGTTTTGAGCATACCTCTCACACACGCTGCCGCAAAACACCTCCTATAGTAGCACTCACCTCAATAACGCTAGTAAAAAAAGAAAAGTCCGTCTTTTTGGGAACGTTACTAAATTCCCCTTTCATGCGTTGAATTAGGGTATACGGAGGTGCATCTTAGATTAACTTCACGTTATTTTAAAGCATGAAATGCTTTTTAACGCTACTCCCCAATACCAAAATTTTGTCCGTCCGTCTGTCCGTCCATGCATTTCCCGCTAAATTTAGCGGGAAATTGATCTCACATGAACTTACACGAATTCAGCTTAACGTCACGTGACCCCATGTCACCTGACCTTTACTTTTTAATATATGCAGGGTGTTTCACGAAAGGTGGACAAATTCGATATTGCGAAAACTACGCATCGCACCAAAAAAAGGCTTGTGTCGTTTTGATCCTATGTCGGGGCCTATTTAGGAAAATTATTACAGTTCGGGATAATTTGCTTGTTAATTATTTTCTCGTGACTAAATTTTTAAATATTGAGTTTAAGGGCATGGTTTCAATTAGAATATTGCTCAGCATCATCGAAAAACACTAAATAAGAAAATTGCAGAATGATAGAAGGCACGCGCTGTATTTTACGGCTTTCTAAAAAACCGCACAACTTCGACGGGTTTTTAAGTTTCCGTTTGCAATACGAACGCTTCTCGGCACCGACGGCACCGCACCCTATGGAAAAAGAGTGCAACCAACCTCTGCTGCGCTATCCTCGCGCAAAGCAGCAGGGGCCGGTCGCACTATTTCTCCACGGGGTGCGGTGCCGTTGAGCCGAGATGCGCTCCGACTGCAAACCAAAACTTAAAAACCCGTCGAAGTTGTGCGGTTTTTAGAAAGCCGTAAATACAGCGCGTGCCCTCTATAGTTCTGCAATTTGTTGATTTAGTATTTTTCGATGATGTTTAGCAATGTTCTAATTGAAACCACACCCTTAAACGCAATATTAAAAAGTTAATTACGCAAAACTAATTACCCATTTGATTATCCCGGACTTTAATAATTTTCCTAAATAGTCTTCTGGCCTAAGACCAAAACGACACAAGCCTTTTTTTTTCTTTTTTTTAGTGCGATGCGTAGTTTTTGCAATGCCAAATCTGTCCATCTTTCGTGAAACACACGTCGTTAATACTATAGAACAGTGGTTCTCAAATGGGGGTCCGCGAAGGCATTCTAGGGAGCCGCGAAGCCCTGCCTCATCAGTCAAGCCCGGCCATAAAAGTTGTGTTTTCTCAGGTCGTGAAGAAATGTTTCAGTTGTCGGGCGAGTTTTCTTGTGTGCATGTCAGTAGAGAGGTCTACATCACACTAGCCCTTATTTATATTCATTTATTCAATAATTATTATATTTAACGTATACATTTCCCCTCCCCTCACCACGAAGGGGTTCCTCCATCATCGCCGCTGGTCCACAAGGGGTCCGCGAAACATCGATGGTTGAGAACCACTGCTATAGAAGACGGTATATGTAGTCTTCAAAACAAAATAAAATGATAAGCTTTTTAAATACTGTATTTCATTCATTATAGAACTTTGAAGGTAATGGTCGCTGCTAATTTTTTCAAGATGTACATGTTTCAAACGCCACACGCGTCATTTCTTCCTTCGACAACCAAATCCTGCAAGGACTACTTCGCGCGGTTCATAAGTAATGCGCAATACTTTATTTTTACCACAATAATGCGCAGAACTTGCGCCCATTGTTCGCCCCACGCGGACCTCCAACTGATGACGTAGAAACATCAGCACTACGGCCTTTCTGTTAACTACAGGGTGCCTCAAATAGCGGCCAGGCTCTTTAAATTGACCGCAAAAATTGGTTTATTAATCTTCTGCGCTACGATTTTGTGCAGCGTTGCCCACAGGTAGTGCGATTTTTCAATAATATTTGCAAAAAGCAAACTTACCTAAGGAGAAAGTAAAACAAAAACAAAAGGCTTAACTCTTATGGAAGCGCAGCGAAGCCATCGATCTGCAAACAATAGGGCGCCTTATTGTTTGAAGACCGGTGGCTTCGTTGCGTTTTCATAGGAGTTAAGCCGTTTTCTTTTTCTTTTTTTCATTTTCCTGTTTAAAACAAAACTGATTTTAAAAAAACATTATTCTTTTTCTTTTAGTAGGGCACGTTGTTAGGCTAGTTGGTTCATCTTAGTTAAATATATAACATAGCGCAAAAAGGACAAGGACAAGAAGTATACAGGACAAGCGCTAACTTTCAACTAGTTTTACTCAGGAAAAGCAAGCATATATACACACGACAGGCGAAGCAGCACCACATAAAAGTTGATTATTTTGTACCCGATCATTCAAAAACTAGAATTCATTACTATGAAGTACAATAGAAGTGTCGCTGACACATGCCGTCCCACTTTTTTTGATAAAGAATGCTTCCAATAGCTCTCGAGCGACCGTCTCTCGTCTTCTCCCAGAATCCTTATCTGCTGAAGTCGCGGAACACAGCCACACGTGTTGCAATGTATAGGCAAATGCGAGCCATATTTATTTTTTGCTGATAATGCGTGCTCCCGTGCTCGGTCATTGATGCACTGCCCCGTCTGGCCGATGTATACCTTATTACAACTCAGTGGGATTTCGTATATCACACCCACTGTGCAGTTCACGTAAAGGGTGGCGTGTTTCTTATCACATGGCTTTTTTGCCTTCTCATCAGAAATGCGGGAGCACATCCCAGCCAATCTTTTGGGGCAGAGAACACAACGGGAACATCGTACTTGTTTGCAACTTCCTTCAGATAGTGGGCAACCTTGTGAATGTACGGAATAACTTCTGGTCTTTTTGTTCTCTGCCTCGTCGGGACCTTTCTTTTCAACCCCTTCATTTTTTGTAGGGCGGTCTCCGCCACAGAAACTAAGACCGTAGAACGGGAAGCCAGCCAATTCCATTCTAGAAGTGTGGTATTTAAAACTAGCATCCGCCTGGTGATCACAAGACTTCAGCAGTGCAGACTCCAGGCACGAAGTTGCAATAGCTCTCTTAACCGTCATCGAATGAGCTGAATCAAAAGGAAGTAACTATTTCCGTGCGCGAGGTTGATACATCCAACACACACGTCGCTCGTTGATGCCAATGTTAATATATAAAAATTGCAAATTATTCTTGTCAGGGAGCTCATGAGTAAAAAGTAAACTTTTCCCATGTTCAAAAGCTGACATAATGCCAGACATGTACAAGTTACTCAAAAAAAGTAATTAAGTTAAGTTACTGAGTATTGACCTCAAACGTAATTTGAGTAGAGTAGAAATTACTCAAATAGAAAGTAACTGAGAAAATTACTAATTACCGCAAAAAAGTAGCAAATTACATTTGAAGTTACTTTGAAGTTACTTTTATATGTTTTTTATGGTAAAAAGAAAGTACATAGGTTTTCATCCCTTAGCGAAATTGTGACTAGCCAAATAAGGATCGGATTGTTTTTCAAAGAAATGCTTTAATAGCTGGTTCTGCTTCTGCGTACCTAATTGTTGTGTACTTTCTTGTTTGTTTGGTTAATGATGTATTGCAAATGTGTCATTTCTAGTTATGAGGTTTCGCACTGCCTGAGCTTGATTTTTAGACAGTGTTTGCTTGTTTACAGTGTTGCGTAAAGTACATCTAAAAAGTACTTGAAGTAAAGTACAAAGTAAATTCGAGGTTATGTACTTCAAGTAAAGCAGTAAGTACACCGGGTGCAGTATACTTGAAGTAACGTACTATAAATACAATATATTTCAAGGTAAAGTACCAGTACTTTTAACAGAATCTTTCATGATGCCCTTTCATTCCCCAGTATTTTTGTAACTGGTACGCACTGCTCCAGAGGTAATCAGAGGTGCATCTGTTTTTTACGGAAATGGCAGCAAATATTGTATAAAGTCAGGTTCCCACAGAGTAGTTGAATTTACTCTCGCTGACGAGCTATTTGACACAATCAACTTATAGCCACTTATTTCTGTCGGTCTTATAGCCACCATTGCTTCACTCGGAGAAATGACCAGATGACGTCTTGAAATAGCGCTTTTTCTCACGACGATACGCCATTTGTTTTGTTTTCAAATTCGAGGAATGTACACTGAAGTCGGGAATTTTACTTTCCTCGAAAAGTAGAAGTACATGCCCAGAGAATGTACTTCAAGTAAAGTACACGTTTTCTAAAAGAGTTGTACTTTAAGTACCATGTACTTAGAGTACTTCCCAACACTGCTTGTTTATTATTTTTTATATAAAAACGTTGGGGGAATTACTAAGGCTTCTCGAACGATCTTCAAATCTTCAAAGATCTGCATATTCTGAGTTTTGGTAAGAAAGGCAACGCAAAAAGGTCTCCTTTGCGTTGACCTTTAGCACGCGATTCTTCAAGTACAGCACAAACTACGGGAGCACCAGATGAGCTTCAGAGCAGGTGCTGCATTTTGTTGCCTCCTTTGAGTGAGGATGCAGTTTGTGCATCTCCTGTAGTGGGCGAGAATTTCTACGTAGGGGAGAAGCGGGAACCAGCCCTTTCTTCGAATGGGACAAGTCTCCTTGAGCTTCGGGACACAAAGAAGGGGATTATCGCCATTCTTCGGCGCTAATCCCGCATTACTCGGCCTCTCTTGCGTCGTGCCTGTTCGCTTCCCGCGCCTCGTAGCAGTGTTGTTGGAGAGGGGGGGGGGAGGATTTGGGGGGTTTCGAACTCTCCAAACCATTTTCTCCCCCCCTTTTCTACGCCACATGCTTCCCCCTTTTTGCAAGTATCAGCTGATCTTCCAACTTATCTCTTTTGTGCAGGAATGTTTGTTGATAGGCAAAACAACCACTAAAATTCAAAAGTAATTTGTAATTTGAGCAGAAGTAACTCAGAAAACGTAATTAAAGTAAACTACTAATTACCGAAATAAAAATGTAATTTAAAGTTACTAAACTACTCAGGAAAGTAGTTAAACTACTGTAACTTGAGTAGAGTAGTTGAACTACGTACAAGTCTGCATAATGCTTTGTACTGTATCAAAGTGCGTCACAAAGGTGTTAGTTTTTAAAAGTACAAGAAAATCGTCCACGTATCTAAAAACCTTAAGAACATTGTCGGCGTCTAAGAACGATTCAATTGACGATCAACAGCGGACAAAAAAATGTTACAAAGCACAGGAGCGACTAATGACCCAATACAAATGTCCTTGCGCTGGATAAACAGCTTGTCATTGAACGACACAAACCTGCTACCTAGATAAAATACCAGTAATACCATCAAGCTGTCCAGAGTAATACCAGAAGCATCCTGGAAAGCCACCGCGCCACTTTCTTCGATACACGCAATAACAGAACGGTACATTTCTTCATACGGCACTGAATAAAACAAATCCTCCACAGAACTCTTTAAGAATTAACAGCTCTGTTGCCTACGCTTTCTCTATTGATGTAGAGGATTTTGCCATCGTTTTCACTTTTAGCAAACAAGCCCAACGGTTGCGCAGAAGATGGGACACACGAGGGAAAAAGCCGCCCCCCCCCCCCCGGGTTGGTTTGGCCACGCTGTATACAACATGTTTTTTTTTGTTTTTTTGCCCGATACCGCAAAAGTTATCCTGGTACTATTCCACACTCCGCCTGGTGATAGTTACAAAAAGACAGAGGGAGGAAATTGGGCGGGGAGAAAAAAATCATATTTAGGTTTCTAGGTTATAGATGGCGCAAGCTACCGCCCGATTATAAAGAGTACCGCCGTTAGCATCCATCGATCCAACCAAGAAATTCAGTGTGTCTACTTTCCCGCAAAACACTGGGTGACCCTATCACTGCAATCTAAAGAGAGAATACTTGGAATACCGGGAATGAGAAAATAGCCTGCGCTCGCAGCCTGGGGCATCGAGCATGGCGTTTCACCATGCGCAGTGTCAAAGCGCGGACTGCGTTTTCGGGTCTCAACATATTTTCAGCCTCGTCATTGGCCGAGCTTCCTCCATAGATTGCAGCGACTGGCTCTCCAAAGTGCTCTGTGGGAAAGTAGACGCCGAATGTATCTATGGACAGGTGGATGTTAATGGCTGTTCCCTTTATAACGTGCGGTAGCTTGCGCCACCTATACTCCGTTTAACCAATTGTGTGCAGTGCAGGCGAAGGCAACGCCAAGCGAAGAGAGAAAGGGCGAGCACTAGGAAGGCGGGACGGGAAAGGAGGGAAATGAAGGGCGAGGGGAGAAAGAGAGGCCACTATACTCCGTGTCACTAGTTGCGTGCTGTACAGGCAAAGGCAACGCCAGGCGACGAGAGAAAGGGCAAACATTAGGAAGGCTGGAGAGGAGGAGAGAAACTTCCTCCACTCTCTAACGTTCCTAGTGCTCTTCCTTTATCCCCTCGCCTTCCATTGTCCTTCTCTCCCGTCCCACCTTCCGAGTGCTCACCTTTCCTCTCTTCGCCTCGCGTTGCCTTCGCGTGCACTGCACACAACTAGAGAGGAGATGAGGGTTCTTTCATCCTCCCCAGCTTAGTGGCTGCCCTTTCTCCCCTTGCCTGGTGTTTTCTTGGCATGTACTGCACGCAGCTAGTGACACGAAGTATAGTCAGAAACCAGAAATATGATTACTCCCTTTGCCCGTATAAGTCATTTTACTTCCCTCTGCATTTTGAACTATCACAAGACAGTGTGAGACATCGCCAGAATGATCTTTGGGGAATCGGCCAGACAAAAAACTTGAAACATGACCCCCCCCCTCCTCCCCTCGTCGAGAGAGTCTCCAATTTTCCTCTTGTCATACCTATTCGGCGTTACCCCAACAACGGGCCCACTGGGAAACAAGGTTGAGACTTTGGACCGGAACTCCGCGGGAGGGAGTCCCGAATTTCCTTTGTGCCGACTGTCCCCAGCTGTGCTAGTTAGTTTTATTTATTTATTTATTTATTTATTTATTTCAATACCCTCAGGGCCCAGGGGCATTACAGAGGGGGTGGACATAAAATATTGGCTCTGCATAAAATTCAAACAACAAGGCAACTTGGTTATAAATGTTAGTTCGGCATAATCCTAGCAAAAGTGAGTAGTTAGAACTTTTCTAAATAAGTCTATTGATGGAATAGTTACTAATGATGCGGGAAGGTGGTTCCATTCAGATGACGTTCTAGGGATAAAAGAGTTGATGTAAGCTGAAGTTTCGCAATGAGGTATGCCAACTTTAATTTTGTGATCAATGCGGGGAGAAATGAAGGAGGGGCTAATGAATAGTTTGTTTTTCAGTGAAGCGTTGGAATGATAGATTTTATGGAAGAGGCATAGACGAGATATTTTCCGACGTGAGGAAAGAAGAGGCAGGGCTAGGGTGGTTTTCATAGATGAGACACTTGCGTTGCGATGATAGTTGCAGACTATGAATCATGCGGCGCGATTTTGCAGGGCTTCGATGTTTGTTATACGCGTTGAGTGACCTGGATCCCAGATTGCTGCGGCATATTCCAACTTTGAACGTATTAAAGTCTTATACAAGAGAAGTTTTAGGGACATAGGGGTTAAGGAAAAGTTTCTTTTTAAATATCCGAGCATTGAATTAGCGTTAGCGATTATATGATCAGAATGAGTTTTCCATGATAGGTTAGAAGTGACGTGAACACCGAGATACTTGAAAGAGGTTACAGATGCCAGCTGAATATTACATATTGAGTATGGTGATGGTGATGTGTTACGACGAGACACCCTCATAGTTTTACATTTGTTAGTATTCAGAGTCATTTGCCATAAGTTGCACCATTCCGATACCGCGCATAAATCAGCTTGAAGAAGTGCCGCGTCGGATTCCTTAGTAATTTCACGATATATTACACAATCATCTGCGAATAAGCTAATAGGGGATGATACACACATTGGTAAGTCATTAATATAAATAAGAAACAGAAGGGGTCCCAAAACGGACCCCTGGGGAACACCGGAGGTGACGGCACTGAGGCAAGAATTTGCCTCATTGGTAGTAACAAACTGTGATCGATTAGTTAGGAAACCTTTAATCCAGGACAAGACTTTAGGATCAATATTCAGTTTGTCAAGCTTAAGAAACAGTAGTTGGTGAGATACTTTATCAAAGGCTTTGCAAAAGTCGAGAAAGACGCAGTCAACCTGAGATCCACGGTCAAGGATGGAAAAGAGATCATTAGTGAAAGTTAGAAGTTGTGTTTCACATGGCAGGGATTTCCGGAAACCATGTTGCGAGGGTGAAAAAAAAGAATTAGAATCTAAGAAACTAACAAGATTAGAGTAAATGATGTGCTCTAAAATTTTACAGGGCGTGCTGGTTAAGGAAATGAGTCGATAATTAATTTTCGTTTAATTTCCCCTGATAATTTCCACCACTATTCTAACCTTTTCTTTATGTCTGTGATCCTGTTCTCCTTCAATACATTCTTCCATCTTCGCCAGCAAAGCCCAGCGCCCCCGCCACACCCGTTACACCGTCAGCGATGGGAGGGCGAAGTCCAGTGCACTTCATGATCAAATGTTCTAGAGTCTCACTCTCACTATCGCGTACGGCAGATAACGGGTCGACCTCTTAAAGTTTATCCCCCTACGTCTTTTCTACTAAACACTCCCGCTCTCACATAAATACTTAGGGCGTGGGTTTCTTGATGCCTCTGCGAAACTACGACCCAGATGACTCAAATCAATAGGGTTTGGTGTAACGTTCAGTGTACGCGTATTAGTTCATACCTCCGCGAAAAGAAAACTGCAGAATGTCGGTGTTTTCATTTTCGCAAAAAGAAGTCCCACCTTTCTTCGGTTGGCCTCCTGTCGCCTGAGGCTGCCCTGCCTTGTGAGCGAGATGCCTCGGAGCAGGCAGCGCGCGATGCGTCCGCAGGTCCAGCCGATGAAGGCCAAGGGCAGTAGGTACATCAGCAGGAACAGGCAGGCGTAGTAGCCCCTGAGCAAACGAAGAAGGAACAAGGAAGAGAATGGGAAAGTGAAACATCTCACGTTTATCCACTTATCTAGTGTACACTTACGTCACGCTCACACACTTGCATTTGTTTAGGAGCGAGTTCTCGTGGCCTCTTACTACGATAGAACACACTGGCACGATGGAGCCATCTATGAGATGGCCCTGGAACTGCATTTCACTAGAGCGAAGGTTTTCCGGTATTTACAATGTATGCTGTACCTACTATCTGTAAGAAATTGTTGTTTATAACATCGTCAACATTTTTTTCGAGCCAAGAAAGAAGTCTAGTGCGCGAAAAAACTAGGACTCATATGGAAACTACATGTGTTCCACGACTACCCGAAAGATGGCGCCAGTGTGCTTTTACGTCGTAGGAAATTTTATAAGGTTTTAAGACACAGAGTCGTAAGTGGTCGCAAGTGTGCGAACCTACCTTTGGCCTTTTCCGAAACGCTACTTGAGGAAGGACATACAGGGTTAAAATACAGAACTAAACTTTGCGACCAATTTAGTTGACTGATATTCCCGGCGAACACTGCTGCGACTTCTAGAGAAAAACGAACAAACAATTGTGAATATGAAATGTGCGCGTTTTAATAAATCCGAACTAGAAATGATAACAGATGGCAATTAAATGCATGTCGAGTTCACCGATGATATGTTATACCAGGAGGAAATGTGCGTTTAAAGGGGTACGGAAACGAAATGACGTGAGCTCGAGCTCTCTACCACTCGCTTTAAAGTCGGCCAGCAAGAAGTGCAATGCGTATCGCGCTCGTGACGTCAACAGTTCCTGCATGGCCAAGGGTATTGTAGTTGCGAGCCTTGCCGCTTAGTGACGTCAACGCGTAACGATCTCGCCTAGTAGTAATATCCGAGGACTGTACGCCCCATAGCCTGTACATAGCTCGCCCGTAACATCATTTGCCGCCAAGCCGGTATTTTATGCGCCTCGAGAGTTCGCTTCACCGTGTTAGTAGCACACCGAAGAAGTGGTGGCTCGAGGGAACCAGTAAGTAGAAATAACCGTCAGTACCCAGTAATGGCGTACGGTTGGCCTGGCAGAGGTCACTGCATCCTCAGACCAAGCACCTACCTAACGTCTGCAAAGAACGGCGATCTCGCTGGTGTGAAATGCACCTTCCAGAAGCACTGTGGAGCTTGGAAGCGTTGTTCTGCACAACGATCGAGCACTCGCGCTAGAAATGCATGTCTCCAAGTCAGGAGCGTGGGCTAGCTCGCGCTTGTAGCTTTGGTTGTAGTCTCAGCTTGTGAGCGTTCTCCGCCAAGTCACATTCAGGACTATACTCTGTTTCATACTTCGCATGCAACACTGTCAAAGCTACTGGCGCGAGCGCGTGGCTTCATCTACGTTTTTGTTTGCGCGAGGACGCGTGCAAATGATCAACGAGATCAAGCCCCATGCTCGCGCCAGTAGCTTTAACAGCGTTGCACACTAAGTATGAAACAGAGTATAGGTAACTTTACGAGAGAGCCATACTGCCGCGAACTGGCGCTGCTTCGTAGGAACGCATGACGTGACGGCATTTTAGCGGAGCTTCCAAGACCGCCACCAGACGCAATTCTGAAATATGTTGATGCGTTTTAAAATTAGTTTTCTTAACTTCTTTGCCTGCCACCCAGAAACACTAGTCTAGGCCAGTGGTTCTCGGCGGCCGGCACAACATGGACCACATCTAAACAACCTGCCGCTCAGAAACACTAGTCTAGGCTAGTGGTTCTGGGCAGCCGGCATAACATGGACCACGTCTAAACAAAGAAATAAAAGTGCAAATATTTCGTTTCCGTACCCCTTTAAGTTTTGGAAAAACTAATATGGGGAACCGGAACAGTACGATCATTTGTCATTCGTTTTTTTTTTTTTACGTGCTAAGGAAAGAAAATTCGGTTAAAGTAATTAATGCCAGAAATAATTCATGTGTGCACTGCACGATTAATGGCATCGCAATACGCGGTTACCTTTTCCTATCGCTGAGGCAAGCGATTAGCGAGGTACCGATTCGGTGCGGCAGTTGGTAGAGGAAGCTAGCAATTAAGACAGGAAACAAGTAACGGCGACAAAAACAGGGCTGCTGTTCAAACGCGCAAATACCGTTTTTAGTTCCTGCCGTTTCCGGACGCTTTTTGTGATTTTTGTTTATTCTCGGACACCTCGTGCTCCCCAGACGTCTGGTGTTTCAGCTAACTCGACTATAAATACAAAGCTAAATGGTCTAGAATATATGGAAGACTGCGATATTACGGCTAGTTATACTCGTGTATGTAGAGTTTCACGAGTCGTAATCTGCTGTCAATCGAATGCGTCTAGAACAATGCGATCGTGCCTAAGAAAATAACAAGTGAAAACTTCGTAAAAAAACTAACGTATATTTGTAGCTACACTAAAGGACGGTTCACAGAGCACCGTTTTCTTACGTTTTCTTACATCACGTAAAAGTTACCGAAACATTCGTGTCTCGAATGCCGCGTGCCAGGCTATCTCCTTGAACTGGCAGCCACGCGTTATATGAAGCACCGATGTCCCAATGACTTGTCCGTAAAGTTTGGAACCAGCCTTAGCAACGACGTTCATTAATTAAAAATTTGCCTTTTTATGTCCGCGCGCGCGCGCGTGTGTGTGTGTGTGTGTGTGTGTGTGTGTGTGTGTGTGTGTGTGTGTGTCGTGTGTGCTGTGTCTGTGTGTGTGCGTGTGTGTGTGCGTGCGTGTGCGTGCGTGCGTGCGCGTGCTGTGTGTGTGTGCATGTGTATGTATGTATGTATGTATGTATGTATGTATGTATGTATGTATGTATGTATGTATGTATGTATGTATGTATGTATGTATGTATGTATGTATGTATGTATGTATGTATGTATGTATGTATGTATGTATGTATGTATGTGCGGTTTGCCATACGGAAGGAGGGGTATTGAATGATCTTCATAGGGTTTGAAAACTTTTAGAACTGTTCATGTTTGTGTAGTTTTTTCCTGCAGTCTCGGGGGTTATGTCATGTTCAATCTAAACCAGCTCGTTTGCGCCCTTACATTCACTTTATTAATAGAACACAGGTATTTCTTTTTTACTTCTTTCAGAGGCAGGCGCCAAAGTGAATAGAAGCATGTGTATCTACGCCAGCGAAGAAAGGGATATAAAAAAATTAATTTCACTCTAAAACTCTTTCGACGAGCTCATGAGCCTCACCACTTCTTTCTCCAACAAAGTCCTCCCAAAAATATCCCTTTCATCATCGGAATTTTGTGAATGCGCTAAGCGTTACAATATATTAGATCAGCGTTCACCTTTGAGAAGGAAATGAGCTCTCGCTCTCCAAAGTGGCGAAAGCGCTTGTGAGCTCGATGCGTGAGTCTTACCAAGCGCCCGCTGCGCAAAGGCGGCACTCTGGGTGTGTTGTTACCAAACAGTGTCGATGCAAATAGCCTCAACCTTTTTGCTCCCGGACGCGCTTAAAACCGGCCAAGAAACAAAAATAAAAGCGAGCTCTGCTACACAAGTCGTCCTCGCTTAAGTTCCCTGCAAGCACTTAGCCTGAAGCGAGCCCTAGCTTATCTCCATCCCAAAACATGCACACGCGCGCACACACAATGTACTTTGGCATCGATATTTTGTACTTTGGTGAGCCTTGTGAAGCTCAGGAAAGAAACCGCTGTCTATTTATGTCTTTTTTTTTCTTCTATCGTCTTTCGTTACTAACAAAATTGAAACCTTTTTCCAACATTGAGTGATTTCGGCACTCTATGAAATCTGGAACGCTTGGAAGAACTAATCGCTGCGATCTAAGAAAGAAGCTCGGCGAAAGAGCGAGCTTATATTAATTTTAGACCTAAACAAAAACAGTGCACGATGGCTCTGACCACGGTGTCATGAGCATGGTGGCACGATCATAAAACGCCACGTTCAGTGCCATAGCGCACCGAATCGGTTTGTTACATCAAGACATATGTTCAATCCCCACCGCCGCCCGTTTGGATCTGGATGAGCATCGTACTAGCGTGCGGTCGTGTA